>MU186785.1:0-36750 GCA_016904865.1 Pissodes strobi | reverse complement strand
AGATGACTGAAAGTTTATCGAGTAACGCTCAAGGAAACAAGTCTACAGTCCTTCATTTCGAAGGTGACTGCGGTGGTCCTTTAGTTTTAAAGGAGTCACACCAACGACGAGATCCATAAAGGGGTAACAATATATATATTACTAATGTAATGAAAAGTGCAAGTATGTAAACAAACAATAACGAATTTCATTTCCAGCAATATTTATAAGGTCCGAAAACACAGATTGACATGCTTAATAAATATTATTATTAAAAAAGCGTTTAAAATATATTACTGTATTAATTCCTCTGTACCCACGGGGAAATTATCTCTGTCGTCACTTTTACAGAACGAGTCGGAGCTGCGTAATTTTTCTGTAGTACTGGCAGTTTAAAAGTAAAAAGTTTTAGGCAAAATTTGTTTATAATTAATCATTGCATAGTAAGGAGTTATTTTCAACTGTAAATGATCATCCAAAGTAGTGAGTGTGAGAACTTGTTACCTCTTTTAAATGACATACCCTATATTTAATGCAATAATCAGATTACATGAAAAGATTTTAATATAAGTTTCAGTGAGATTCCCTATATCTATTCCTTAATGATTTAGAAATATTATTTGTTTTCTCAAAATTTGGAAACTTCCAGCCACCGACAGAAGAAAACCCATAATTTTGCTTAGTGGAGATTAAACTTTTATATTCAAGGGGTATGTTCACAGTAGCATAAGGTTTCCGTTTGAATGAAGTTAGAGTCAATAAATTGTATAGGATGTCTAAAAAATCTCACAAAATGTAGGTAATACTGGATACTGGTATTGAATTGAAAACTAGACTTTAACCTTCCGACTATAGCAAAGCATGATTATTTTAAAGCTAGTCGCACAGTTTATTTGCGTGTTTAGGAGCAGGGAAGGATAAAGTTTGTACCTCACTTTGACAGTAAGATGTTGCGCCGAAACCATTTTTTCCCTCCGGATAATTTAATCTCTTTCAGTAGCCTGTAGCTACTTACCTTTCATGTCTTACGAGATGAGATTTCTCCATAAATCCCCTTCCACATACCGAGCAGGCGTGCGGCCTGGCTCCTCCTGCATTGCTGCCACTATTATGCGTTTTAGAATGTAGAGCCAACTGACTTTTCTTGGAAGTTGTATATTTACAATGAGGATAAGAACATCGAAACACCTCACCTGCAAAAGTCATTCATAGAGCATTTTGTTGGGATTAGCATTTTAAGAATATAGTAGAATTACAAAGTTACAATGTTTTATTGTTGAGGACATGAATATAATCATTATTCGTAATGACAGCAATACAAATAGAGTTACAGATATTTATAAAGAAAATAATTTTAAAACATGCAAATCCAAGATTTATATTATTTGATAGACAGTAATCATGTGAATCAAGGATCGCAAAATTAGTTATATTTCTGTAAAATATACCAAAACATGAAGATATAACAAAGATTGTGTTCAAGAAATTTCGCATTCATAAATTGAGAAGCAAATTACATAAGCTGGACAACCAACTCACTAATTCCAATATTATAATGTGCAATTTTTGAAATTTCCAAAACTTTTGAAAAATCGGAAATTGTGATCAATGATTAACGTTGTGGTGCCATAGAATAATGAAAAATAAACTAATACACAATATAACTTATGAGAACAATAAAACAAAATCAAATTATTATTATTATTTTAGCAAAGGTGACAAAAATTTATCGGAAAGATGTTATTAAATAAACCCTTGATTAAATCAGAAACTGAGAAATGATTAAACGTTGTGGTACCATAGAATAATTAAAAATAAATTAATCGACAATATAACTAGTGGAGAAAAATAAACAAAATTTAATTACTATTGTTTTAGCAAAGATGACAAAAATGTATCGGAAAGATATTATTATATACAATTCCAGGTGGGCGAGACATGAGTTTTAGAAATATTTATTTCAAATAAAGATTTAAAATGTTTTAAACAGTCAACAAGTTGTGATGTTTTAATTTATATTAATTCAACGTCAATTCTAAGATTGTATATTGTTTCGCATGACATAATACTTATTTATTTAGGATTTGTGATTTCTCAAAACATGTGATGATATGCAGTATATACGTTCAAAACATAAAATATGTCAATAAAGTTCAATAAAACGTTAGAATTGTATTCAGATGAAAATGTAATATGTAATTTATTGTGGACACCATGTCAAAATCTGAATAGGCATGGAATATTAAAATATAATTTAAAGCCTGACATACATCTATGTTGGGATTTGGAACCTTCGGCAACATGCACTAAAACGGAGTTTTATCCACAATACCGAAACAGAATTATTGCACTCTGTTGTTATCAAGTGTTGCCGAGCATGCTTTTGATAATAATCATAGAATAACAATTAAAAATTTAAAATTAATTCATAATATAACTGATACGAGATTATTAGACGTATATGAAAGTATGGAAATTATTAAATGTAAGAATAGTTTAAACAGAGATAGAGGGCCTATTCCGTATAGTACATTGTATTGGTTGATCAAGCGTGACTAGTGGGATTCCATTGGTCTTTTTGGTTCCGCTTGATTAAGCAAACATTTAGTATAAAAGCTAGTTAGGTAGAGTTTTAAATTTATTTTGAATCATCTCCTGATGATGCTAACATGATTAGCAAAACGCGCGTCGAATGCAATAATTCTGTTTCGGTATTGTGGATAAAACTCCGTTTTAGGACCTGACATATATACCTACCATTAGGACATACATTTTTCACTTATTAATTCAAAAATAGTTACCATTTTAAAATATGCTTAAATGAAAACTTGAAATATTCCTCTATAAAAAGTATTAATTTTAACTTTTGTGTTACCTAATGTTTCTTATGGATTTTAGAATTTACTAATAATTTCGTAAATAAATAAGTTATGCAAATTAAATAAAAAAATTATTGCCACTAAGCTAATTGTGGTCTGGTATATTTATCCATATTTAAAATAATTCGAATTGCTTTTGTACACTGTGAAATCTGTTAAAAAGTAATGTAGAGAGATATTGATTTATCGTCAGATTTAAATACATGTTATATTAATAGAAGTGTAAAGCAGGTAAGCTTCAACTATTAATAACAAGAAACACATGAATAGAACCCTGATGTTTATAGCTATCAGACTTCTTACTCAATAACAAATTGTATACTCACTATAAAAAATAATATATATTTTGTTACCTGTATGAATTCGCTTATGCGCTGTCATGTGACTAAGAAATTTGGTATGAAATCCACAAGAATCACAGGTTAAATTTTTTTCACTAGAATGCGTTAAGATGTGAGCTTCAAGATTCTGCTTATACCGAAAACACTTGGAACAATGTTCGCATTTATAGGTTTTTTCTGGAGTGTGAATTTTCATATGAGAAACATAGTTCTGCTTCTGACGACACTAAAATTAAATAGAATAAATATTAGCAAAACCGAGAGTATACGAATAAAATTGTAGTGTCGTGGAATGCAAAGAACTAATTAAGAGACATATGACACAAAATTAAAATAAATTCATATTATTCATCAAAATATTTTATTACTATATTCTTGATTCTGTGTTTTATTATCAAGAGCGACTTATTCTTTAGTCGTAAAATTCATCCATGATTCTCAAAGATACTGTTTTTATCAAAACTCAATAAAACAAAAATATCTCAAAATCTACAGTATCGCATTTATATTTTTAATTAAAAGTAGGGTGACATGATTCGCCTTTTATAAATGCGATACTGTAGATTTTGAGATCTTTTTGTTTTAATGAGTTTTTTTTTTATTCTTTAATAATCCATGTGAGTTAAAACATTAAACTAACTTTAATATATAAATGCTCTAAATTGTTAACTTTCTTTAAAAAGACAATTTTATACTTACTAAATGAAACACACTTTGTATCCCATGCAAAATGTTTTAATCCATGAAGGACTTCCTATAGAAGCTTAACAGAGAGCTTTCGGCCTAAGCCATCATCAGTGTTACATGAAAAGTAAGTAAATCGGCCACCCATTAACGGAAAGTAAGCGGCTGCTGTAAGATTTGTAGGAAAAGAAACTGATATAAATGACATTGTTTTGTTAAGAATTGAAAGGCATTAAATTAAGTGTGTAAGGTGAGAATGGAAATTTTCTTTTTGTGTGATTTTTTCAACGAGTAGAATCAAAAGGAAAAAGGTAGAGGTTCTTTCGCTTACTTGTCGTTGGACCTGAAGAACATATCAATGAAGAGAAAACAAGCAACACCTACAAATAACGGTCACATCACAATCAACATGTTAATAATCACATTTTCTAAAAGGTATACATAATTTTACATTAAAGGTCAAAACGATGCCTAAACCAGGCTTTTGGTGGAACGACAAATGTGTCATTGTTGACGTTGATAGTCCTGACAAGTAGACTTAAGACGCAAGAAATGATCCGCAAAATTAGCGGTAAATTTTAAATCTTAAATTCAGAGGATAGATATGAAGTACCTGACTTTATAAAGTAAGTCTGGAGAACAGACTAGCTGCCACTAAGCTAGATGAAGTTAAAAAAATTTGTTCAATGTTATATAATATAATTAAGAGCATTAACGATGATAAGAAGTTTTTGTTTTGAAAAAAGAGAAAGTGCTTGCTTGAGTCAATGAATAAAGAATAGGAAGGAAGGAGCAAAATACATATTGACATTAGACCGGAATGGTTCTTGCATATGGCGACCCAGATTACCAGTGGCGTCTCCTAAAACGATTGCACAACAGAAAAATAAATACTCTCGTAAATACTTATACTATGTATTTATATAGTTTTGTTGTTTATTACTTACTGGTGCAGTAATCTCAAAAAAAGTTATAATTTCTAAATATTGCCAACATGTATATAAAAATACGTGTGTTTTTTGCGGATCATATAAATGTTTTAACTTTGCTAGATACTTTAGGTATATTCGAAATATAAAAATTAAATTCCTTAGGATAAATTTTACATGTGTAAACTTAATTTCATTAGCTAAATACCTATGTAAAGAAATCTTGGGAAAATATCAAGAAAAAGTGGTATGTGAAAAAATTCGGTTTCCCTATAATATGCCCTATGTTTTCCCTTTAATTTTTTGGATAAAATATACCTGTTTTCTAGGTTAATATGTAAAGTGAAGTTTTAAATAAATAACATCATCAATTGACAATTATTCTAAATTACATGAATGATTATTACATGATGGTTACGAGGTATGTAAAAAGCAGCACTTATCCGAAAAAGAAACACAACTTTCTGTTATTTTTTTTTCGATAATTTTTGTATCTAAATGTAAATGTAAACATATAATAGGCACCTGAAATTTACATACAGAAGTGAATTTTCATATTTGAAATGGAAAAGTATCAAACATAACGTTAAAAATGTTATCCGTTAAATCCTATAGCTTGCCTTTAAAATAATACTAAAATATCTAATAGATTAGTCGGCCTTAAGATATTTTGTAAAATTGTCTGTAAATTGCTGTCATTTACAATTTTTTTTTGGGATTTTTCTTTCCAGTAATGCTTTTTTAGTACTTAAACGACTGAGCAAATAAAATGGAAACGAATTTTTGCAAATTTGGGGTTGGATTCGTTTTAAATAAGGCATGACAGTATAGTATATTATATTATATGACTCATTCTGACGTTATGTTTGGGTGCTTCCTACGTTTTGATGGTATTTCAAAACTATTTTTTGCGATTTACTTTGATTTGGAACATTGTTTATTTTTTTAGTAATATTATTGTAGATATTGCGTTAATTCATGTTTAATTAGATATTTAGTGGTAAAGGACTGTATTTTGGATTAAAGAAGCAAATGAATCATGGTTAGTTGTGCAGCTTGAGGCCCTTCTAAAACTCCAACAAGTTCAGAACTTGGAATAACATTTCATAAGTAAGTGGGTACCTACATTCTCCTTATTTTTCTGGTTTTTACCATTTAATAAAGCAAAATAATTATAAATTGTCAAATTGTTAACAAATAGGTGACAGATCTAATTATGGGCGTACCCTTACAAAAATATAGCATTAAAAATCAATTTTTGCAAGAACATTGGACAGTGCTAAAAGTAATAAATACTTTTCTTTTATTCTTGACATGTTAAAGTTTATACTGCCAATAAACTGCTAAAATTAGTTATTTGAATATATTTGGGCATTTGAAATGCAAAAATAAGCAAAATATGGTTAGATAATAGTGGGGTAGTTTTGAAGTGTGTTTCTTATTAAAAAAATATGTACCTACTACCTTATTTTATTGAAGAAGCACCCTTCAAAACTAACGCACATTCCCTAATCATATTTTGCTTAATTTTGCACTTCAAATGCTCAAATATTGGCAGAATAAACTTTAACATGTCAAGTATAAAAGACAAGTATTACTTTTAGCACTGTCCAATATTCTTGCAAAAATTGATTTTTAATGCTATATTTTTTACGGGTACGCTCATGATTAGATCTGTCACCTATTTGTTGACAATTAGACAATTTATAATTTTGCTTTATTAAATGGTAAAAAACAGAAAAATAAGCGGTAAAATACCTACTTACCGATGAAATGATATTCCAAGTTCTGAATTTGTTGGGGTTTTCGAAAGATCACAAGCTGCACAAGTAACCATGTTTACTTTGCTTCTTTAGTCCAAAATACACACTTTTTCCACTAAATATCTATATAAACACTATATGAACTAACGCATTATCTACAATAATATTACTAAACAAATAAACAATGTTCCAAATCAAAGTAAATCGCAAAAAATAGCTTTAAACACAAGAAATACTATTAAAACGTAGGAAGCACTAGAACATAACGTCAGAATGTGACATATTATGGTTCCTCCGCAGCCTCCCCGATGCCTCAGGAGTTCGTCGCACGTATTAAGTGTCAAACGGCGCATAAGCTCCTTCCTTTCTCTTCTTTATTCTTTGGCTTGAGTGAATAATAGAATGATAGTAACTAAAGCTAGTTTTACACTTATGCAAGTTCATGTCAAAGTTATTGTACAATTTATATGATGAAGACAAAATTTAACGGCACCGTTTTACACTTGCGAATTTCGTTGACGCCAATGATGTTTCTAAACTGTTATCAACTGGCAACTTTCCACATTTTTAGGTTATGCTAAATTGGATATTTTGACTTGCTAAATTTGATTATTCTGTTGTCATATAATAATGAAGAAACGTACAGCTTTAAACAGAAATAAAGCTGCAGCTCGAGCTATAATTATTTCAGTTGGTTTTAATATGTGTATGTTGGTATCCCCGAATTTGATCAAATATTTCATGAAAAATTGGACGTGTTCTAATTGCATCAAAGAACTTTGACAAGGCGACCTTGAAGTTATTTGATGTCAAAGTCCCGTATTACATTTGCGAAATTCATTCAAGGCCGCGTTGTCAAAGTTATTTGACATGAACTTGGATAAGTGTAAAACTAGCTTAAAGTAAGAGCAGAAATTGGCCCGACACAACCTGCCAGACTGTTGATTGTGATGTGACCATTGTTTGTGGGTGTTGTTTGTTTTCTCTTCGTTGATATGTTCTTCAGGCCCAACAACAAGTAAGCGAAAGAACCTCTGCCATTTTCCTTTAACTTCTACTCGTTGAAAAAATCACACAATAAAATAAAAAAAAATCCACGTTCTCACCTTACACACTTAATTTAATGCCTTTCAATTCTTAGCAATCTCAGAACCCTAATATAACAATATCAATTATATCAGTTTTTTTTTCCAATAATCTTACAGCAGCCACTTACTTTCCGTTAATGGATGGTTCTTTTACTTACTTTTCAGGTAACACTGATGATGGCATAGGCCGAAAGCGCTCTGTTACGCGTCTGTAGGAAGTCATTTTCGGATTAAAAATTTTTGCATCAAATACAAAGTGTGTTTCATTTAGTATAATTCGTACATGCAAACAGCCACTACTCTTCAATTTTATACTTAACTACACAAACAAATAAAACCGGTGGCATAGCCAAATATTGTTCCTGAATTCACAGAAAATGCTTATTGGTAAATATTATTAATAATGAAGACCACCTACACGTTTTAAGGTTATGTGTATTAAAAAAAACATCTATGTATTACTTATAAGAATAAACTTACCTTAAAAGAGCAGAAAGTACACTGGTATATAGATTCGTCCAGATGTTGAGCTCTATGAGTAATAAGTTTTGAAATCTGATCACTGTTGTATTCACCTAGAAACAATACGAATAAGGCTATACAGGGTGTTTCAGAATTGAATGCTAATCCTTAAGGGTGAAAATCTTTGGGTGATTTTAACAAGAAAATGTCATATGAACATAGGTCCGCAATCGCCTTATTTTTGAGATACAGGGTGTTGAAAATTAAAAAAATAATCGGTTTTATCCCAATATTTCTCACACCGCTGTAGATATTTCTTTACATTTTGCTGGGTATTTAAGTACGTATAAAAATAAATTTTTTTGCCAAAAAATATTTTTCAACTCCAATCAGTGGCGCCCCCACTAACATGCCCTCTTATATTTTTAAACGAAAAAATTAAACGCCACTGTTTTTTTTTTCAAAATAAAACTTATTTTCGCAAGCTGTTATTATTTCTTAATAAGAATGTCCTCTTGACTTTTTTCTGTCCGACGACAGTTTTCGATTAAAAAAATAAAATGCATTTATCTGCACGGTCCTAATTCCTATATTTTGAATAATGTAAATTAAAGAAGGATATTTTTCTTTGATTACTTATTACAATATTGAAAACTTAGGAATTAGAACCGTGCAGATAAATGGATTATATTTTTTTAATCGAAAACTGTTCGTCGGACGGAAAAAAGTCAAGAGGACATTCTTATTATGCAATAATAACAGCTTGCGAAAATAGGTTTTATTTTGAAAAAAAGCAGTGGCGTTTCATTTTTTCGTTTAAAAATATAAGAGGGCATGTTAGTGGGGGCGCCACTGATTGCAGTTGAAAAAATTTTTTTGCCTAAAAAAATGTATTTTTATACGTACTTAATACCTAGCAAAATGTAAAGAAATATCTACAGGGGTTTGAGAATTATTGGGACAAAACAGTTTTTTTTTAATTTTCTACACCCTTAAAAATAAGGCGATTGCGGACCTATGTTCATATGACATTTTCTTCTTAAAATCACTCAAAGATTATCACCCTTTAGCATTCAATTCTGAAACACCCTGTATAAATGTAGATGATGCGATTTTACGATTATCAAAATTGGATAAAGGGATAACTACGTAAAAACATATTTTTTTTCTATTTTTATTCCCAAAGATCAAGACTTCAGTCTTGAATTTGGAAATAAAAAACATCACAATTTAAACCCCCCGCCACTCATGTACAAAATAAAAACCATTTCGGGACGGGGGTGGGTGACCCGCTGTGAAATAAGCTACCCACTTTTCCCGCTTTTTAATTCAGGAGTACAAATTACAATTTTGTTTTCATTATTTTTTCGGAGGTGTTGCTCTGCATCGTCTATATATATCTGGTATGGATATTTGTCCAGAGACCTCAGCTCGTTGCTAGTTGTTTAAACGTTAAAAATTCAGTTAAAACGTTTCAATTTAAAATGAAAATAATTAAGCCATTAAACAATTATTTAACCGAAACATTGTGTCATTGCGGAAGAGAATCAAATACGTTTAATGGATACTTGACTAATATTCTCCCATTTCTCTTACTTTTAATTCAAGAAGCTTTATTTAACCCCAAGTTATCCCTCTGTTGAAATTTATCTGCGATCTTGTGCGCGGTTAATGCTTAATGTAGCAATACGGAATTCTTAAATTTTATTTATGTTCAGAAACAACTATATTAGCGCCCAAATAAGTTTTCACTTAACAAAATCTTAATACGGTCACATCAACCACTGTGAGATACTGTATGTTTGGCCAATTAAATTTACAATAAAAACATTAAATATATGTCGAGAAAACAAACGGGAAAATAGGTAAGTATACTAACAATAGTCGCATTTAAAAGGAGGTCCACTGAAATGAGTCTTCATATGATTTAGATAATCTCCATGATACTGACAAACAAATGAGCAAATACCACATTTATAAGTGACATCTTTTGCGTGGCTTAAAGCAAGGTGTTGTTCCAGTAATAAGCTGTCATTGATGGTGGCGAAGCATATTGGACATTTGATACCAACTTTCTCATCGTTGTCTTCGTTAACTAAAAACGTATTGAAATATAGGTCCTGGAATGGAACTTAATTACTATCTAACAAGAACAAAATAGCTATATAAAGGAATAGGAAAAATTTTTTGTTGGTTTTTATAGCGAATAATTATATGGTAGTAGGCAAATCGCCAGCAAATTAAAATACTAACAATGCTGTAATATTTCCCTTTAAGATGGAGAGTTAACAGTACTCTTTTAAATTCGCGGGATCAATTGTTGCCGCCCCAGTTTTAATTGTCTTCCACCGAAAAAGAGAAAAGTATCACATAATCACAACACCGCATTTTTACTCCATTCCTATACCATTTAGAATCCGCGAATTTGCGTTGCTGGTTGCCTAATTAAGCGACAAATCAGAAGCATAGTGCCGTAGGTCTGTAAAAAATGTTAATATGCCCCCCCGTCGACACAGGAGCAACAAGGTCAGTACTGCGCCGTGCCATGGTCTCGATGATGTCCATCACAATCCAAGGAAGAAAAAGCTAAAGGAGGTAAAATTACCGTTCCTGCAGGTACAGAGACTTTCAAAAAGGCAGCCTATTTGTATAAGAGGTCAACATTAAGAAAGGATAAGTATTACTTGACTTGAATAGGCAATCACAAATCTCATAATATATAAACAAAATAGCCCTACAGATTAATGGAAACTATTTTCTTTATGTATGAAAAATATTATAAATGAAATACATAATTTTGATGTCTTTTATACAAGTCATAAATAATCCGTAGAGGCTTCCCTGAAAAAAAAATAGAATGATAAAATACCCTCAATTAATACCTTCAGTCTCCTCTTTCTCATTTTCACTAAGCGAAATTCGTTGCTTTCTACAGGTCAACATTTTTAGAGCTGCCATTCGCAAGCTCGGCCTCAACCCAAACAACATTAGCTTTTTTAAAATCAGTCTTTTGTGATCCTTCAGCTTAGCTTTCACTTTTACAGAATTTAATACATTTTGCGAAGAATTATTTTCGGTCTTTTCCGTGATAACTATTTTCTCTGGCCTCATGTTCTCTTGGTCTTGACTTTTGGAATCATTAAGTATCATCTAAAATATGAAACTATAAACTAACAAACTAACACGTTCTATGTTTATTTCATATAAATAAACAAAATAATTTATGAACATATCAATATTAAACTACTTTGATATTTCATACGAAAATGAAATTGCTGTTTTTAATGCAATGTATTACATGTATAGGTACTAAGTACTTACCTACTAATAGATATTATCATATTTTGATATCCAATTTAATTATTATTTTTTGTAAGTCAACCAGAAGTACATATATGAAATTACGTAACTACGAAATAATTGAAATCTGTTTTATAGATGATATAGTGTACTTTTCTGTAATATATCATACATTTCAGAGACTTAACAGATTTAAATGCCTGTTCCTTATTGAATTTCATAAACAAAATATTTTCCTTTATTCCCTCATTTAAAGGTTGATTTTTCATATCATGTCTTAAAAAGCTACCGGTTAAGTCAACACTTTTGCTGCTTGCCTGGTGGAGCTCCACAAGGCAGAACTAATCTGAATGAGAGCTACGAGATTCTCCAAATTGCATAAAAGTCTGAATATATCGTTAATTTCAACGATTACTGAGTAGTATGTAATGTTTAAATTATGTGATGATGACTTTTTCAAAAATGAAGAAATTCCATTCAGCTTATTAACATATATTTCCAACATATTATGTATCAGCCAAACATAAAGACAATTTATTGTCAAAAAGCTTAAATTACATACATTTTTATCAAAAAAAATATTTCATAGTGATTTTCAGCTTGGGACATATTAAATGTGCCTTTAAACAAGAGGGATGTGGCTTAACAAAAGGTACCTATCAAGCACAGTCCCTTTGATGTCACTACAAATTAGATGCCTTATTGAATACCTAAAGATATGGTTTGGGTTAAATTATCTGTGATATAAAAATTCGTGTTATAGGTGCTTCTTACCTGTCCATATTTTGCTTGCAAAACTTCATACCTAGTCTTAAAGCTTGATAATGTCCAACTATTCTGTGCCAAATAATCTAAAAATCTGAATAAACATACTTCGCTTTTAGTATACAGAATGCATGTATCTAAGTGCTTGAAAACCTCCGCTGGTTCTAAGTTGTTTGCATAGAAGCACCTAACAAGCTTATCAAAATATTTTTCTCTTCTTTCAATATCTAGCAGAACCCATTTTGAAAGTAGAATTAATGCTTTCTGGGTTGTCAATATAAAATTCTAAAATTGAAGGAACTATATTAGCAAATCTTGGTTCTAGGAGATTTTAGGTACCGAGGGGCTGTTCACTAGTGGGAATACATGTACATATTGGTCTAGATTACATGGCATTACGTGGCCTTTATTTGAGATTACACTGCATTATTCAAGAGTTCAGAATTATCTTGCAGCTTGTTCAGATGATAATTTGGAAAATAATCTTTAAGATATTTTTGATAAGGAAAATTGTTGAAACAGAAAATTATTTGAGAGGAAAATTGCATTCATGAAAAAATGTTCCACGAAGGAAAATATATAATTTAACATATTTTTTTGAGAGTTGATTTAAACATCTTAGATTAGCCTTGGATGATATGTTCAAGTCTGCAGTTTTAGTTCGTGAAGAATTAGTTTCGATTATTTGATGCTTCATCTCTAACAGAGCTGGACAGTATTCAGATATGTGTCTTAAATATACTGATACCTATTCAACTACTTTTTTCATCAACTATTTTGAAAAATATTTAAAAAAATTCATATGAAACACTTTGCATTTTAAATACATATACCGAGATATACCCACTCAAAATACTTTTTGCAGTTAAAATACTACTACTACTAAATATATACTTCAGAGCATTTTAAAATCCTTTTTGTAATCAAAATACCTACTCTAAAGTATTTAAATATTTTTGCTACGAATATTAAATAATTTTCTTCTTATCGCTTAGATTAAGAATCATAAGTAACAGTGCTCATTTCTCACGCCCGGCGCCCATGAGCAGTAAGTAATCCATTACCCACGGGTTGCGACCAACCACTGGTATATACGTTGCTAAGTAATGCTTTTTATGGATGTACCTAATTACAAAGAACCATTTTAAACAAAATAATGAGTAGGGCATCATGTGTTAAGAACGCCATTAAACTCAACCGATTATATTTAAATCGCAATTGTAAAATACTTTTTTTTGTAGCGTCCGAAAACTCTTGTGGGAAAAAATAGTGACATTAAGTGACGACGAGCTTTCTGCCCATTACTACAACAACTAGCAAAACGTACGACAAAATCTATGTATTTTATTATTGCTAGTGTAGGATTTTATTTAAATAAAATTCATTACTTAAGTTTGTTTTTTCAGACTACGATTTTTTTCCTAAAATTTAGTCTGTTGAATTTTTTGAGACTTTGAATAAGTTAGTCTTAATAAAAGTATATTTAGTATTCTACTAGCATGTAATGATTATTACTCATTTGGATGAATTACTTCAGACTTGCATCATCATCAGTAATCACCTTCAGACATTCTCAATGATATTATTTATTAAGGTCTTCAATCATTTTTTAGAAAACAAATATGTTCTTAGTGACCAACTGTTCGAAAACTTCATATAGCAGCCTAAACAAAAGTAATTTTTACTATATTTTTATTTGTCCCTATTTTTTAGATTTTATATGAATATTTTATGCTATATCATGTGATAGAGCATATGCATACATATTTGATAATAGTATTCTATTACTAGTATACTTTGGATAAAATTATTTTCCGAATAATTTATTAAGAGTTTTTGAAGAGAACTTTTTTAGCGAGGGTAAGTGCGCAAAAATTAACATCAAATGAAACGGAATCAAAGTGAAACACTTTAATAAAGCACGTTCCAGTATAGCTAGAGGGCTGAAATTCACAGGACATGTAGTCGGGGTAAAATGAGGATCCTGGAAGAAAACTGAAAAAAAAAATTAATAGAAAAAAAATCAGAAAAACGCGGTTTTCGGCGAAAAAAAAAGTGAGTTGATCTACGAGGTCGGGGGTGGCAAAAATAGAAGGAAATTAAATGCTTTATGAAAACAAAAAATTGAAAAAAAAAAAAAGTGTCGAAATGAAAAGCTTAAAAATATAAAAACTCAATTCCTAATATCTCTTTTAGAAGTTTCGCTTCAGTTGTCCAATTTTTTTTGTTTTATATAGTTCGTCATTACTTTTCTCAATATACAATAAATTTTTGGAGTATTTCAGATATGAATTAATTTGGATCAATTTTGGTTACTTCTCTTTGTTTGGAATATTTTTTGGAAATTTGGATTAGCTTTGGAAATATTCAGTTATATTGGATTTCCTTTAACGTTCATAGTAAATGAAACAATCTTTATATTCCATGCAAACATTAAAAATTTTTTCACGGAATACAAAGATTGCTTCATTTACTATGTTTTATACATGCACACAGCCTTTACTCGTCATGTAATTTAACGTTCATGGCGGACTTAGGTAGTTTTACGTTTTAGTTAGTAAATATTTTGACATGGAAATTGTTCATGCTAGTGAGATTAGGCTAGTTTAAAAATCGCGTGGAGCAAAACAGGCCAAACAAACAAAAAATCTGTTTGCTTTTGCATCAAATATTAATAAACCTATATTAATTACTTATTAATTTTAACCATCACTTAATTATTTTTTAAAAACTTTTTCTTTTCCAAAACTCATCTTGTACTATAGTACAATATTTAAATTATTGTTGGAGAGGATGAACAATAATTTTACGAATTATAATGGCATTAGCTTGCATTACATAAGATCCATTGGGATTACATATCATTATAGGATGGATTCTCGGCATTTAGGAGATTTTTTTTTGCATTACATAGATTACTCAGCATTACGCGTAATTTTACCGTAATTCCAGCATACATGTACATTTTTCCGCCAGTGAACAGCTCCCCGTTAGGTTATATTTAAAATATAAAACATAAAGTTCTGATATTGTCGTACTTGTGTGATAGAGTTGATAGTATGATTAGGCAAGGGGCGCAAAATCTAAGACTTATAGTAGAACATCAGGAGTTCCCAAGGTTCAAACTTGGGACCTTTGCTATTCATAATTTCTATAAATGATATATGTGATGTAGTTAGACACCCTAAAACATTGCTTTTGGCTGATGACTTGAATCTGTTCTTGGAGGGTTCAACTAGTGATGACTGATGACTGTGATAGCCTGCAAGAAGCCTTAGTGTGGACACGCACCGGCCGCAACTATTTGTTGTGCAACGTTGCGATATTTTCTGTTGCGCAACGAAATGTTGCAATGAAAAGTCGATACATTTTCACATGCAACATTTTGGTTGCAAGTTGCAACAAATAATTATCTCAGTACATACCTAATTATAGCCATGCATCGTGCTATGATCACTGTAATCACTATTACAGTTAGAAGGAGGTCCGAATGAACAACCCGATAGAGAGTTTAAAATAGTCGGTTATGATTCTTCTTGTTTATCAAGAGATTAGTTTAAAGGTTCCATCACCTTTTCTTTAAACTTACATTGACTTCTAGCGTCTAGTTTGTTAACATCAGGGACTAGACCTTGAAAGAAAGTTAAAGTTAGGTCGTCCGGTTCTGAACCTTGGCTCTGAGCTTGAGCAGTGACTGTCTTGAGCTATTCAACCATAGGACCTGCGACCATTTCGGCAGCAGAAGGTTTTTTATTCTTTTTTCTTTCAATCGGTAGCTTCGCAGTTGCAGTATCATCCTGTCGTTCAATGGTACCTATTTGTGACTGAGATTTTCCTCATTTTCCAAATTATCTTGTGTTTCTTTATTATTTACGACACCATGAGACGTCGAAGGAATAGATGTATTTGGTGCCGAGAGATTACTTATCATTGTCCGTTGTCGCCCAGCCTAGGTTGCCAAAAACGGCATTGCATGAGCCAAATACCATTTTGTCTTCTTAGCAGCAGACTCGGTAGCCCCTCGAATGTTGCGAAGAAACTGACGACTCCTCTTCGGCGGCGCAACATCGCCCTCTTGTTGCGAGACAATGCGAAACATTGCATGGCACCGTTGCACGCGGTGCGCGCCTATTCCATCTGATTCCAAATGAAATTTGGAACCTGCAACGTTGCGCAATGTTACGAAACGTTGCGCAACAAAATGTTGCCGCCGGTGCGTTTCCACACTTAATTGTGTGTATGGGCGATGTACAACTAATGGCTCCAGTCTGAATGCTCATAAATGTACATACACGATTTTTTCACTAAAGAATAATGCAGTAGTTCAATACTAAAAAATTAATGACAATGTTCTGCAAACAGCTAATATGCATAAGGATCTGGACATTTTATTAGGCAATTCCTTATATTTAACCCTTCGTTACTCGCGCCTACTTTGTATGCCACCAGTACTCGCGGGGTGTCATAAACACCCCAAAATAAAAATCGGCTATAAGTTAGCGAAAAATTATATTTTAGCTATTATAGCTTTTTGCTACTATAGTGCTATATTTTGATAATTGGAAGACAATCTCGCTCGCAAACAAAGTTATTTATTTATTTTTTATAAATATTTTATTTAGAACCTATTTCTTCTTAACAAAATAGTGGTACAGTTAAGGCCGAATGTAAAATACAGTAAATACAAACTTTAAACAAAAATTCACTTACAACTATTATTAACACAAAAGAAAAATCATACGGGACATAGTTAAAGCCTTTACAATCAAGAATTGCACACATAATTCATATGTTTTAAGAAGTACATATTTTTCTTGCATTTTTACAAATAGTTTTGCATTTGTTGTTGTCTCGTGATCGCTCTCAAACTCATGGTTGAAAACTTCTGCATTGGCCTCCGTTTCTGACTCCCTTTCGATATTGTTTATTTCATCTTCCGATGCCGGCTCATCGTCCGTTTCTACTTTTTCAAATATCCGAATTAGACGATCTTGTCCCATTTTCCAAGGGTCAATGTTTCCGGAAAAGAAATTTTCTATTTAGGTATACAAGAAATACCATAATATGTAAATAATACAAGTAATTACCCATAAAATGTATAAAAAATATAGTAATTGGCTTACCTTAATCTAAGTTTCTCAGGTAAAAAATACTACACAATTACTCGCGGGGTGTCAGCGTCACCCCAAGCAGGTTCTAGCTCTGAAACGATCAAACGCATACTGGCCTGCTAGTACGACATGCTAGTGGGAGTAAATTCATGCAGGTAGACAGGGGTGGGGCATCCTGACCGATTTTATTTAAAAGTTATTGCTATATTTGTAGGCGTGGGGTGTTCAGAACACCCCGCGCGAGTAACGCAGGGTTAAATATATCATTGACAATCAATAATGCACATAAACAATGGGGTGTATCATTAGATCCACCAAGCAGTTTTATGTTGCATTATGCCTTAAGCTCTTTGACAGTCTGGTTTTGCCTAGATTGGAGAATGGTGGTGTCATCTGGTCACCACAATATGAAGTATGGATAAAGTGTGAAAGGGTGCAACGTACGTTTTTAAAGTATATGTTTTACAAAAAATTTGGCTTTTATCCACCCCAAAGATTGGGAATATTTAATAAGTTGTCCCTAGAGAATCGCATAATTAAGGCATGCCTTGTATATTTGTCTAGACTTTAGAAGGATAATGTCAGCACTACCGATGTTTTGCCTAACTTCCATTTTCAATAAACAAAATGAATACAAGAAATAAAAACATATTCTATCTTAAAGTTGCATGAACAAACATATACAAAAACTCACCACTCTATCGAATGTGTAGTTATTTTAATAAGTATGCAGGTGACTGAGATCTAGATACCACCAACCTGAATAGTTTTAAAATGAATATTGAATAGAAACTATCCCTGGCTCAGTCTCAGGATTAGAAATTAAATATAGCATGTAGTCACAGCACATGCTGTAATTTAGTTAAAGAATATTTAATTTTAGTTCATAACTACAGGCCAATGAGTCTCACCTGTCATTTATGCAAGGTACTGGAAAAAGCTATAGTGCCAGAAACAACTACTCCCCTGATTTAAATCTCAATATATTTACATTCATCAACAACGAACATCTAAGGGACCATTCAATCAAATTAAACAAAGAGAGATCTTCGGGCATGATAAGAAAAACTTTCTAACAAAACGCGTCGTCTACACCTGGAATGCCTTGAGTGATGATACCATCAGTGCACCTAACAAAGACATCTTTAAAAACAGACTGGACAAGAACCTCGAGTCAATTAACTCTACCTTGGTGCATTATCTCTGAACTGTGTTAATTATTTAAATGTGATAATTGACTAATTAACTAACTGTGATATTTACTTAATTAACTAAATAATCAAATAACAATCTGTGATAAATAAAAAAAGTGTGATTAAACTGTGATAAACGAACTGTGAAAGTATAGACTTAGCACAATGCAGCATCACATCGGAATTTCCGCTCGCTGCTGCTCGCAATAATAATAATAATAATTATGTTATTAGATATTAGGTCAAACGAATTGTATCTGTAAATGGCTTAGGCTGTTGATACTGAGATTAATAAATGAATAAAAAAATTCTTCTATGCATAAAGTGTAAGTAATTGTGAATTCTTTGCAGTTTTCGCAATCTATTTGGGTCTATCATGTGACTCGCTATTTGATTTGTATCAAGGTATATGACAGTGTAATATGCACCAGATGAAAATACAAGAAAACATAAAATATCAGTAAGTCAAAACTGAGGTCGAAACCAATGACACTGTTGTGGGATATATTATTGACTGTAATAATTCTAGTCTATTTTAAAGTGGATTTGCAAAAGTTTCAAATAGGTGTTGTAAGAATATATTTTTGTATGTAGTTTTAGACAGTTACGAGGATAGGTACATACTCGGGTACATATATCTGGGTTATCATTCAAATACCATAATTTTGCAAGTAACTAACATTTTTTTTGAAATAATTGGACCAATGTTAAATGATAAGTTAAAAAAGCTCCTAAACAGTATTCTAAACTTTTCTTTATCAAAGCTATTTCTATCTTTAGATATCTACCTCAAATAAAAATCTGCTAATTTGAAAAACAAAAAATGTTGGATCATTCGTTAAGGGCTTAAGTATCGCTGCTGGCGTTAATTTGATATTAATGCGATAATGGTAGTTTAGTTATGAAAGTATCAAGGAAAGCATCCAAGATAATAACAAAAGTAATAAAAAATAGGTTCCCATAAAAATAACTTCAAAAGTTAGCATAGAGCTTATGGAGAACGCCGTTGCCAAGTTAATGTATTACTTCATTTAAGCCTCTTTTTTGCACGCAGTTCAATACATCCATAATTTCTTAAGTGGGAGGTATTTTTTCATATGTATAATAAAATTAAGAGAAATTATTATAGTGAAAATTATTTAAAATAATTTACCAAGACAAAAACCTAGGTTTTTATTCAAAAAATAGTTACAGGTATTTTATTATATTATATACAATTTATATACAATGTATAAGAAAAGTACGGTATATTATACTTTTAAAAATACACCTTTGGAACATTATTGATTTATGGTCTTTCTTCCGATATGTGAATCCCATATCCAGCAAAAGTCGCCTCAAAGTACTACAGGTAAAATTTGGAAGATTTTCATCTTGGTTGACACTTGGCAAAATTTTAGCCAACGGTGGGAGTATGTTTTCATGAAAAAAAGCCATCTTCTTATAAGACCTCTGGGTTCTTCAAGATATTTGCTGTCACAACTATTTGACTGACTAACCTCTCGTTTTCTTCTTTTTGTTCCAGTTATAATCGAACCAGCACTGGCTTCTTTCTTAATTGAAAAAATTGTTTTTACACTAACACCAGTCATTTCAGCCACTTGGTCACATTTTCTATAACGCTTCCAATACTTGTACTCATTACATAATTATCAACGTTGCATATGTTAGTAAAAGGCACCCGAGTTACACAGTTATTTCCCATAAGAAAAGCATTGTGCCACGCTAACTTTTGAGCGTGGACTGATCTATAGTAGATAGGCATAATTTTGCTTCATTTAATCACAGTTTATTAAAAGACAAATGTTAATTTGAATATAAATAAATGTAACAATTTTTACCTTGTTCCTAAAAAAGTCCTGCAGTTCTTTAGAACTTAGCCTTCCAATTTCCTCTCCATCACATATATTATCAATATGACTAGCTATCCAGTTTTCTACAATATTTCCTAAATGCTTCAATTTGAAGCGCTGTGTTAAAAAGAAGGTAAACAGACAATTATCTAAGTTTAATTTAGTCCCTAGGAACTCTATACAATATTCTATTACTTTGGTAAGTATAAAATGGTCTGCAAGTTTTAAAAGTTCCTCTACATTTGAGTGCTTTATAGTAATTTCTCCAGTGTACATAAAGTTTAAAACATTATTAAATATCTCACTATCTAAACAATTCACCGTAAGCTGTTCTTTAACAACTTTATGATGCTTTAATATGGAATCAAAATAGGGTGAACTACAGGCCAGAACATTACGATGAGCTTTCAGGATTTTATTATTTACATAGAGGGTTACATCACAAAATCTGTTTGTTCTCTTTTGTTCATATAGCTTATGAAACATTGTTGAAGACAATTCCGAGCAGTGGAATGTCATTGATCGATTATCTTCCATAATAATCATCTAAAATAGAAATATACTAGATATTACAAAAAAAATCAGATATAGTCATGTACCTTGGAGTCCTTAAATTCCTTCTAAGATAGTCGAGGCAACACTCGCCAAATAAATAAAGAGCTACAACTCTTTTCACTTAAGTTACGCAGAATATATCTGAATATTACTTTGATCTCAATCATTTTGAATCCCTTTCAACATTAATATTTTGACTAACAACTCTAAAACATCTTTTAAATAAACAAATAGTAAATTGTCACTGTCACTGTCATTGTCAGTTTCTGTCAAAAACTAAAACTCCTATCTCCTGCCATCTATACGTGGTCGGCCTAACTTTTCTCTTTACTAGCGAAGAGCATAGATTATCCGGTGTGCTGCTGCGTAGGCCTTTATTTGACAGAAATATGTTAATAAGATGATTGATTCTTATGGTGTTCATATTTATAAAATATTATAAATATATGGTGGGAGCCGTTCTTTGTTCTCTTTAAATGGGAAAATTATAAGTGATCTGTAGAGCTGTCGAAAGAGTACACCACAGTGAGTGGTGCCTCCTTAGCCCTAAATGGAAAAGCATCTGAAGAATTCTTTCAAAACTTGAAGTGACTTTTAACTTGAAATTGACTATTTAGCAAAAGCATATTCCTCGGTTTTATCACAGAAGTGTGGTATAGTATCACCAAAACTGCATATTTTTGTGGCTCTTTAATTTTAATCGCATATTACATATATCTAAATAATATATAGTTGCCTAGATCGTCAGCATTTCAAAACGGTATGTTCGTGTAATTTTTGGTCTAAGTTTTTATTGAGATTTAAATTACCTGTCAAAAATAAACACCTACCAACAAGCGAATAATCCTGCATTTATTTTAAAAAGCACGAAAAACAAGTTTGGTAGAACCAAAGAATATTCTTAGCATATAATATTCTTTGGTAGAACTCTACAACTGCTCAGAGGTTAGAAAAATGCAGATAACACGTCGTCAGTGGTTTTTCATGAGGGTAACAGCCTCCCTAAAATTTTGTCAAAAATAAAGAACGACCTTTTAATGACATTTCATCAGTGATAAAAATTGGTATGATCGTACATACATCTTTTTGCTTTGTTATGGGGATCGAACCCCGGCCGCGGTATCACAAGCACAGTCTCTGGGCCACTTGACTACCAGCTACGAGACCAGTTGAAAGCAATTCGCTGGACCATAAAGATATGGTCTTTGTCAACAATGTGATGCACGCGCAACTCTGAAGCCCTGTGATGTGGTCCGGGCAACGTCTACTGACGCGTAGCGCCTTACTCCCTCCACATTAGTTTCTAATCCTTGTATTCTAGTATCCTTGAGCTAAGGTAAGGTAAAATCAATTAAAAGAAAAGCGAATATTCGCATTGAATTACTTTACAACTACTTACTACTGGCATATATGAAGGAGTCCTTGGGTAAACCTATTATAAAGTGGTTCGGCCGTAGTATTAGAAAGTGCCTTATAATATTTAATTCAAAAATGTAATAAGCGTTAACACAGCGCGGCGCGAGGTAGCGCGAAATTATTTTCAATTGATTTTAGTCTACCAAAAAGGTTTACGCTGTTGACCGGTCGACTGCGGTTGACGTTTTGGCTATACCTGTTTGAGAAAATAAAATTATCTGAAATTTCGGAGAATTTTGGGGGATGTTTGAACACCCCAAACAGCGCCCCCCTCCCTCCCCCCGGAATACAGCCTTGCTTGGTTTCGACACAGCTTTTAGTTGCCCGTGATTTACCCACTAGAAAATTATGTTTGTCCGTATAACACACGGGCAACTAAAGAATAAAAGTGAAAAACTTCATAGAGGATGGGTATGGATGAACGTTTTACATACAGCTGAGGCGGTATTGCAGGGTTTCAATCTCTTAGGTGGTTAGGAAGGAGTGGTGTGGAAGGGTGATATACGACCGTGATTGGAAGCCCATGATACAGAGTATAGGCCCTGCCTTTAAAATTATCCTTCGTGGAAGTTGGACTAAGTACGTTTTGAATTTAGATCCTCCAAATAAGGTCATACATAAGATAATAAGTGCAAGCATAAGGACACCACAATGATTTATTAAACTTTAAATCAAATCACTAACTTTAGGTTTTGAATTACTCCAAGAGATTCTAATGGAGACTGGATATTTAGAATATTGTTGACTGATGGCGAAAAATATCACTACTATCACACCTTCTTACCCTTTTAATAGGGGTTAGTTATTAAATATGATATGATTGATCACAATATCTTACTGCTGGTTGCCTGTGAGTACACAAAAATCATGTATGCAAAGATTTACATGTCTTGGGTTAACTTTGGATAGTTAATATTTGATCACTGGTGCCCGATTGGATACTAATAATAGATGTCTTTACAGTTAGGCTAACCCAAACAAACGGATTTGCTTACATAATTGCATGCTAGCTAACGTTTCAAGATTGGCCAATGCTATATAGCTATATATTTTATTGGCATTTGGTTTATTAATAATTTTGGTAAAAAATTACTCTCCTGGGAGCTGCAACGGTGAAAAGGACTTGGTTATCAAATATGTTGGAGGAGTTCCTAAAGTAATTTCTAAAATTAGTTCAAAAACTGACTTCGACACTTTGATGAATCTTGAACTTCGTGTTCACACCTTCCACTGACATCACTGTTCAACGAGTGAACGGGAATTGGGATACACTATTGCTGAATCAGTGTTTAAATGATGAAATTGGTTGGTTGAATATCTTCTATGAGATTATGTACTTGTGTATTGACTGCTTTGTTCCTTTAAAAAATATTCCGCTGAAAGATCTTCTTATTAGTTTTCACCAGAGCTAAAAGAATTAATAGCCACTAAAAAGGCACATAAAAATATATGAATTTTAAATTGATGGATGATTATCAGGTGTTCTCTGAAATTAAATCAAGACGTTGAAAAGCACTGTTACAACGAGTGCGTACTTATCAGTGAGCAATCACTTAAACATAATCTCAAAGGTTTCTGGAAATTTGTTTAAAAGAAGGAATACTGCAGTAACAAATGAGGTGTATTATAGAAAAGCTAAATGTTGGCCAGATAATGATATTGTGAATCTCTATGCAAGTTATTTTCTGAAATGTATAGTAGGTTAGCATCACTTTCTGACCCTGTATTATCTCTAAATATTCTAATATTTTTAATCTTGGGATATCAATCTCAAATGTCTACTCTGGGCTGAGTGCATTGGATGCTACTAAGAGTCCTGGACCTGATGGCTTGCCTCCTGTTTTTTTTTAAATGTAGCTTTATTATTTTTAGACCATTGTTTACTATATTCAATTTATCTTTAAAGTCATTACACCTATTTTGGAGTGTGATGATAATACTAAAGGTTGAACATTATAAGGCCCATAAATACATTTAGCGCCAATACCAAGCTGTTTGAGAAGCTCGTACATGATTATCTGGTTTGCCATTTCAGTAGTAAGATAAACGATAGATAGCAGGGTTTTATGTTAGGGCGATCTACTGAATTAAATCTTCTCACTTTTGTTGATTTTGTTATTCAATCTTTCGAAGAGGGAAGTCAGGTGCATGCAGTGTATAACGACACTTCTAAAAAGCGTTTGATCGCGTTAATCACGCAATCTTGCTTAGCATAATTACTCAGTTTGGCCTTAGTGGATTCTTATGCAGTTGGCTAAAGAGTTACTTGTCCGAGCTTAGGCAGATTGTCAGACTATGTAACTTCAACTCAAATGAAATCTTTGCTCCTTCTGGGGTTCCCTACCTACGGTTCCCACTTGGGACCATTCCTTTTTAATGTCCACATCAATGATGTTGGTAATTGTTTTCTACTTAGAGAATACCTGTTGTTCGCAGATAATCTTAAGTTCTAATGCAAAATTTCAAATGCAAGTGACTGCCTCGGACATTAACTTGACCTGAATAGACTTGTTGCATGGTGTGAGGTTAACAATATGGACTTAAATATTAAGAAAGGCCATTCTATGATCTATAGTCGTAGTGCTGAACCCTTGCTCATGTGAGGAGCTTGCGTGCAAAACCTCACTCATTCGTCTATACACTTATTTTTACTGAGAAGATTTAATTTGCTTTTTGTTAATGTAACCATTTCAACTGACTTAAATAATTTTTACTCTTATTGATATTTTTGCATAAAAACGAAAAATCAATTTGGATATAGCCGGTTTTGCATCAAAATGAATGAAAAAAATTAAAAATAGTATAAAGTTTACATATTTTGTATTAAAATAACTGAAAAATAAGACATTATTGGTAACATTATAACATATTAAACAAAACTAAAAATAATTGACAAAATGATATTATATGTGGACACCAACCTCTTCATGTAAACAGTCGCATTTACACAATACATGGTGTATGGATATGGCCGGCTTTGGTACAAAACTCAAAGTTTAAATGCATTTTTAACGCAGAAATAGCCGATTTTGAACGCACATTTCGATGCTGGACGATAGAGATTGTTCGATTTATATAGAAAACATAAAAATGTTTAAATTGCTGAAAAATGGATTTGGCCGGTTTTGCACGCAAGCTCCTCATGTGTATTTCATTACTTCCTTGGAAGGTTTCTCTAGTGTGAGAGACCTGATTACGCTAGATTGCCAGATTAATTTATTCTTCCATATTATGGCAATCGTGTCAAGTTTCTTATAAATGCTAGGGTTTGTTAGAAGGCGTACCAATGATTTCGAAAATATTTCTTCTATTAAACTCCTTTATTGCACGCTAGTTCGACCTCACCTTGAATATGACTCATGTATATGGTAATCTCATTATAACTACTACATCCAAACCATTGAACAAACAAGTGCAAGATACATTTTTGAGATACATTGCTTTCAAGAGAAATATCCCACTTCCCATAGTTTGCCATGAGTGTGAAACCGAACTCCCGACGCGACGCGTCGAAAGCACCGTGACATGACACTCTTTTATGATATACTCCACTCGAGGATTTCATGTCCTGAGATTCTCAATAAAATTGGTATTCATGTCCTATCCAGGCAACCAGGCAAGCATCCTCATTTCATATACCTTCCCATAGAACAACTTATAGAGGCAATTCCTTCACTACCAGAGTAAGTCGGCTTGCTAACCCGTGCTCAGCTCAATTGGACTGCTTTTTGACAGAGATTTTTTTTAAACTTATAAAAAACGATGTGATATAGGTTTTGTGATGGTCCGAGATGAGTTTTGACCTTCCTAGATCTGTGGTCTTGAATAGTCCATAGTTGATGTCTACATTTTATAACTGTGCTTAGTGATGTGTAATGTACTCATTTCCTTATAGTGTAGGTTAGGTTTTACTTCTCTATTACTTTACTTCCTTTATTTTTGATAGTTAATGTAAAACCGGGACATAACGCCAAACAGGCCGGGATCAATGCCTCAAACCCGGGCAGTCCCGGTCAAGGCGGAGCGTGTGGTTAGCTTATTTATAGTGTTGATCGTGCTAAAATATTGCTTGACTTGAATGCAAAATTGATTCAACTTTCAAAATTTTTCGCATATTCTAGACGTAATATTATTAAAATAATACATATAGCTTACATGTAGCATTCGATGATGTTTTACCTATTTTATTTTCTGAATCTCGCAAAAAATGATGAGCTGTCTGCCATCAAGCCAAAACCGACTTTAGAATTTTTCAACAAAAGGTAGCCGTGGCCGAAAAAGGAAGCGAAACACTTACTCATGTCTCAATGCCGAGAAAAACCCGAGCACGTGCCCATATACACAAAGATTTGGCAAAGAATCTATGAATAAAACATTTATCGAATTAAAATCGATCTTGTTTTTATCCTTTTGGGTCCACGTGCTATGGCTATCTCCCGCTGTGGTCGTTAAACGAGATGACTCTCTAACAAAAACATGAACAATTTTATGAAGTTTACAACATCTTTACATGTGGTTAATTGAAAAATACTTATTTGATTAATTAAATATAAATTAGTTGGCTATGATAAACAGGTTAATACATTTTCAGTGATTAAAGTCTAAACTCTTGAACTCATCAGACTTGCTTTTTGGTTACTTAAGCATGCAGTGAGAAAACACCAAACACATCTACTTCCAACCCAAGAATGTAGATAATATTATAAGGATAATTAAATAATTAAATTAGATTTGTATAAGCTAGAAACTCCGCAACTAGCCCAAATATGGAATCATAGTGGGAGAACAGTGTTTTGGAGTGACACGTCGCGTCGTATTGTTACCCCGATAATTACAGAATTAGAATAATTGGATTTCTTACTAGATAATACCAGCAATTTAAGATCAAACCATCCCATAATAATGATTGAAGTCCTGTTATTTTGTGAAACTGTATTTCAATGGGTAAATCGACAGACCTAACAGCTAACTTGCAATAAGATTCTTAATTTTTCATTTTTCCCTCATAAATTTTAAAAGAAAATAATTCGCCAAAAATCCAACTAAACACTGAAAGTTAAGTATAATATTAATTAACTAATGCGGAAGATTTTGCCCCCGAATTCGTCGATCCTTTTAGTTTTACATCACTGGCATGGTCAAGCAGATACTGGGTTTTTCATGAGCAGCTCACTAAAAACTTTGAATAGAAACCTTTTAAAAAAGAGGTGCTATAGCTTCTAATCTCGTTCTCAATTTTTGTTCCATATTTCGGGCCTTGAATATTAGCCGTTTAGATTCCTCACAGTTACAAGATATAATAAATGCGCAGGTTTACATTGTAGTACATTGTACTTGGTTGGTGATTGGCCCTTATCTATTCGGATTTGCCTCTTGCATTATTTGTTATCTATTAAGAAGTCGAGCCTATGAAGCGAATAACACCAAATTATAGATACATAAAACTTCAAAAACAAATTTACCAAATAACACCTCATTATCAAACTAAATACCAGTTAACCAGTAATTAAATATGGCATTATAATTGTCATCTTGTCAAAGTCAGTTCAAAGCCTGACAATCTGCAAGAGCTTTTTACTGTTTTATTGTATTTGCTAACCATTTTCATTTTTAGTTTTTTGCTTTTCTTGAAAACGATATCCGACTTGATATCGAATCGAAGAAATATAGGTACACATTTCATTAGGGTCACTAAACTTGCACTTGTGCGGTTTACATCCTTGAGCCTGGGCCGAAGTGGCTCTATAACAATTCAAACCAAATTTAATCATTTGTGGAGCCAAAGGCAATCAATTCCAGGGTAATCCTGTACATGTTCTTATAGCCCACTTGACTCACTTCACTTTTTTATAACTTATCATTATCTATTATGAAAACCACAAAAGTGCAGCCTGGGAATTCCTATTCCCTATTTCGAACTCTCTAATCGAGCCCCCAACGCCGATCCAGTAAAAGAATCGACGATACAGAGGGTTGATACCTTTCCCGTCAATACACTCCTCTAGTATTTAAGCCTTATATTATTTTAGTGCGAGATGTATTTTCTAAAATCTTTCAAGAAACGATGATCAAGATTCATCATCTAAATCGATCGTTTACTTTTTCTTCTGTCTCGGACTCTAAGTTGACTTGGAAGGCATAAGTAAGCAGCCGCATTAAGAAGGCAAATAATGCTCTATGGACGTGTAAAAAGTTTTTGGTTGCACGTAAATTCTCCATTGGATTTATACAGCTGTGTTGCTCCATTATCACCTACTGGGTCATCGTCTAGTGGACCGGTAGGCCACGTTTAAGACCCAGTTAGATAGATTTCAGACTGGCTTGCGTGGGAATTACAGGATCTATGGGGACGGTACCTACCAGGGCTCCGAAGAGGCTGACTAGTTTGCCGCTCCTCCACCTATTTCTGAAGCGTGAGGTCTTCATACAGACTGAAAGATCTTGTTCACCTAAGGGAAAATAATAGCTCGAGGGGACACATCAATATCTAAAGGAGGGCGGCTGATGGATACCCCGAACAACTAATAAGGACGGACATCATATTGCCCGCCGTCAGAATTGGTAGACCAATCAGATATATTAATGTAATATATATCACTATATATTAATGTAATAATTAATTTACAAACATGAGTTAAAAAGGTATTATGTAAAATGAGGATTATCAATACAAATAAATTACAATTTAAATTATTTGATATATATGTTTGAATAAATTGACTAGCAAGGAGAATTAAAACTAATGTAAAATATTTAAAAAATTAATGAAAGAGTTAGACGAAAACAGTTTGAAAATTTACTGGTTAAAGCAGGTATAATCAAAAACTCAAATTACAATTTTAAGTTGAGCAAAACTTATAAATAACTACGGTTAAGCAAAGTTATAAATAGCTGCTGTTACTCAAGATATTATTTTCCTTTACTTTAAAGACATGGAATTCAAAAGAAATTATGACTGAAATTTAAAATTCAAAAGAAAATGATGGAACTACGTTCCAAACAGTGGCTCTCGGCAAATTTAAGTAAAAGATAATTTGAATTTAATGATAGATAGAAAAATAGAGATACAACCTCTCTATAAACGAATTTTATAACTCAAATTATATTATTATTGGCACATAAACGATAATTGAGTGTATTATTACACCTCAATTAATTAAAGATATTGACAAGGTAATCACTATCTCGCATTGAGATATGAATTAAGATAAAAGATAAAGAAAAAAAAAACAGGTAAATTTACACATGTGAGCTCAACCCCTCATAAATGCAAATTAATATCGATACATCATTGTTGAAACGCGACAGGGCAAAAGCTAATAATTATATGCTTGATGTTACAAATAAACTGAAATATTAATGAAATAAGCCTGAAAAGAAAAAATATTAAACCAGCAATAATATGAGGGAAAATTCGAAGGAATTCTGCTGAAAATTCATTTTACTACCTTCACAGGAATATATAGAATCCAAGAATTTCCCAAACAATACTGTTCAATTTAAATGAAAATACGTAAAACAATGTGTGACCGCTAAACGATGAAATAATTACGTTCTTGAAAATTTGAATTAAACCTCTATCAAATTACATGAATTTGACCAATGAAAGACGAAATTATTCACCAACAAATTGGTATTTTTACCGAACGGTCACTAAAAAACTAAAATTATTGAAGTTGTAAGTTAGTCGAACGTGTAATATAAAAATGCTAATTTCTTGCTTAAGCAGAATATGATTAAGTGAATCAGAAACAATTATTAATTATGTATTCAAAAAATTAAAAAATTAGCGAAATATATGCAAGATGAATAAAATATTTCAAGATCAAAAACTAGCACTTACCCAGCTTGATTTCAAAATTTAAGACGTTCAACAACTTCTGATTTTCGATGTTCTCATTGGATAATTTAGATCATGAGACCACTACTATGGGTCAAATCAAAAAATACACAATATATACTAAATATAGTAATCCGTATTAAATTAAATACATAAATGGTAGGTATTAAATAGCGAACTACGCTTTCCAATTACCCACTACATGAGCCCATCCCCAAATAGATGTCACTACTCAATATAGAAATCTACAGCGACACAAATCCGAAAATTGTAGGTATAAACCAGCGTACCTGTTCTTCCTAAATAATTAGTTGTACGAAATATTCCCATTTGCGAACAGATGTCACTGGCGATTCATATCCCGTACATCAAAAATCATTGATAATTAAACAGAATTTAGTGGAGCGGAATAACTTATATTGCGTTACATACTACTTTCAAGAACACTAACAAAGCTATTGCTAATTTCAATCTCAAAACATGTAAGACGCAAAAACATACAGAAAACTTTTGCCGACGCTTTTTTGCTAACGAAACGAAACAATTGTGTCGGCCAAGTAGCTTTACTGAATAGACAGACAACAAAGAAGGACATATTTTTATTAAACAACTTATTAAAATATTCTTTTCTTCTTCATATGGTAGCAAGTTCTCCTTTTCGGGAAACGAGTCGAACAAAAATATAAAAATCACCGGGGGCCTGTACATTATACTTTTATTTTCTCTTGTAGCCAGATGTGCATCAAGTTATTATTTAATCTGGTTATGTAAAATATATACATTGTTGCTATTACCTTTTAGATGAAGGCTCTCATTGCTCTGGATTATTATATCCGTGTGGCATATTATCAAGGCTAGTTTGGGTTAGAACGGGTATGTATAATGGCGCGCTAGTATGACAGTAATAGGTATAATGTATTGATTTACATGATGATATAAGGGGAAGAAAATCTAAATATATGAATTAATTAGAGTATTTTATGTGCTTATTGTTTAACGTCGAAAATCTGATCTTGAGAGAAGCAAAGGAGTGTTTGCAATACCGATCTTAGGTTCTTGGTAGCCTTAGCTTACGAGTAAATCTTAAGTTAGCTGTCCCTCTCCATTCAAAGGAAAATACTGTTTATGTTTTATAATTAGGTCTAGAAAATGTTAAAAAGTTACCGAAATAATATAAATAGCTATTTTGTGTGTTTATCAATGGAAGACAATAACATAACAATACAAATACCAGTAAAATACAAACAATTCTTAAACCAGTGAGCCCCGGGGATCGTCAGGGCTTGGGGGGTCGAAAAAGAATAAAAAAAATTAAGCAAAATACGCCTTAGTAACACAGATCTATTTTGTATGTAAGAACACAAACATTAAGCATAAACAATAAAAAAACTAAATCCTTTTCAAATAATGAGATAAATGTGTCAGCTTTCAGAGGTTATCTTTTTTAATCTGTAATCGATATGCGCTCGATACCCATACAATAATATCATTTCAATTATCGTAGTAAGTTTTTCTTTGGATTACAATTATCACTTTGATAAATATGATTTGTGTAAATATCATGTTGCAAAGGATCTAAATTCAATTTAAAAGTTTACTTTGCAGAGGTGTCGGGTTCTGGCATTAGTTTCATCAGAAACTCTGTCTACTGTCTAGTATACCTAGGCCAAAAAATCTAGATTTTGCATTCCATCAGTAGACAGATCAATACATTTTCTCTCATATTTGTCGAAATTTCAGCCATCGAAATAGCATCACGTTCTTTATTAGCTTCTAATTTTATTTTTTTATTTTCGCCTTACTCGTAGATTAGAAGAAACTTAGAGTGAATAAAGTAAAAAAAATCGAAGCCAGAACGAGCTAGTAAGGGTACAAATTAGACCCTAGCTGAAATACTGGGGAGCAGAGGAGGGTTAAATTTAGCGCCACCAACATGTAGTTGGTATAAGTCAGAAAATCTCCAAGTTCTAATTTGGAACACGTTTTGGCTAGGAATCGCAACAAAAAATACCAATAATAAAACTAGTTAAATTTAAATCATTAAAAAAAAGATCAAAATGATTTATTTATTGAGCCCAATTAATTCAGATCAATTATTATACTCTTCAGGCAACCTTCAGAATAATACGAACACAACCAATGAACACAACGGAATTCCTTCGGAAGAAGGTCTATCCCAAGTTCACAAAACCGATCAACACAATAACTTTTCCGACGAAAAAAGGACTTTTCGCGTACAAAAAATAGCTGTAAGTGTTGGTTGCCTTTGGTTCTAAACAATGACCTTGAATATGATGTCATATTCAAGGTTATTGCTTAAAACGCAAGGCAAGGAACACATACAGGCGAACAAAATAAAACAAAAAAAAAAGAAAATCAATAGTTTAAATGTTTTTCTGTAAATCTGTCAGTGCTGAAATCAGCCAGGCTGTCTCGAAGAGTACCTAGACAAGACAAAGCTCCCGCAAGGAAAATTAAAAAGAAATCAGTGACCATCCACGTGGAATCATAAAATTACAAAATGGCGACATAACACAAGGTAACTCCTGAGGCCTGAAAAGTAGGTCCGGTACAAGATCCCGACAGGGGTCGCAAAAAACTTTCTACCATGAGAACGTACTGCTAGTGGGAATGCCTGAATTTTTGAGAGTGTCCCCCGTTTGATGAAGAGGTTGAAAAGAGGGCTACGCGCAAACATCATCGGACATTCTCTTCCAAAATTTAAACTAGACAATCCCCTTCGAACTTCATGCCACATTTCGATCATATACAATACTTTCCAGTTAATATGTGAAACTATCGCTTGAGATTTTGGCCTGACAAATTCTACTTAACTTTCGTTATTGCACTACAAACGTGCAATTAGCTTCTGTACTGACTAATTAATACCAAAGCTCCGCCCAATTAGCGACAGCAGATTCGATAGGGCTTCTAAAAATTCGGTCCAAATTTCCCGAACAACCTATTCCCCTAGCTATGACGAAATCTGAGATTCAAATCAAGTTTTGTGACTTTCCCAACTCAGCTGCATTACGCTATAAGATCAAGCATTCCAAAAAAAGTAAAAAACATTATACATCACAGATTGCTAACATTGTGGTCCAGAGCACACATTCCTAGTTGGTTGACCGGTGGTGTCGCTAAAATAAACCTTCTACGACAAGCAAAAGATAAAATGTAAAACAGGATGGCAACACTACTTTCGAAATGAATAAAAATTTAATGCAATATTATAGAAAATTAACTTATAACCGAAATAATACGGCATTTTATGATGGTAGCAGCAATGAATGTGGCAGTACTGATAAATGTTTCCCAAATGAATGCCCCTCAAGTGACGACAAAATGTGTGGTGATAAGAAAAGGAGAAAATACAGGTGGAAAAAAAGAGATCTTAAAACATGGAAAAGTAACTGAAGGACGAAGGTATGTCGGCAAAACATATGCGGCTAAAACATTTGAAAATCTCTGAAAGATCCAAGAGAAATCATCTGCCAAAATTGCCTTATTTCTTCGTGAAGAGGACAGAAAATGAATTTGTTTAGATTATTGGAAAATGAGTTATGCGCGACGAAAAGATGAGTTATGCACGATGAAAAGACTTTATACTAAGTTACGTTAAAGCTGCTTCGCCTTAATGCCAAAGAATTCGAACTGGACCGGAGACAAAGAAGTTATCAAGCAGAAAATATTATTTCAGAAAAAATACTATTTACAATTGCAAGTATGCAAAATGCCTTTTCTGCATGGTTCGGTAAATAAAGCTATAAAAAGGGTTAATTAAATACGGATTTTTAATAACCCGGCTAAACGAGGGCATCATACTCCACCTAATAAAACTGCTGACAAGATGATTCATCAGTCCATATTGAAGGATTTTTGATTATGGAATCCCACTACTGTCACACATCAAGTCAGCGTCAGTATGTGGACCTCTTTAACAATAGCGAAAATGCATGAATTGGGAGCAATCAAAAGCATGTGTCAGAAATAACGTACCGAAAAATACTTGATACAAATTACAATCTGGCCTTTTCAAGCTGAAAAAGAACTTGGACGCGGTTTGCGAAAAATATATAAAAAAATCTATTGGAAAACATCTATCGTCCGTGAAGCTAGTGATAAGACATTTTTAAGTACAACATTCGATCTACAAAGCGCTTTACACATTTCATCTTTCAACATATCTCAGATATATTATACGATGAAACTTTGTGCTGATATTCCAACTATTCACGAAGCTGCAAGTTCAAATGAGGCATACTGCTAAGCTTGGAGTGAACTTAATGGCCAAAGGGGCAGCTGCGAAATAGGCACCACCTTATTTAATTGGATTAACGAAATGCCAGAAAATTTTCTTTTTGGGTCGCTGAACACGAATTTGAACTCTGCTGAAGAAATTTTGCCCGAAACCCTTTATTTTTTGCAAAAAACGTTGACATTTTAGTATCTTTTTCGGTTTTTCGCCTATATCTCGAGAACTATGCTTCACAGAATTAAAGAAGGCTAAATTTCCTCTATTTTTAGTTATTACATTTGTTCCTATGACCAATCATTCCGCCACTAGAGCGCGCCGAAAAACAAAATTTCAAAAATTGCCAAAAATGTTATTTATGGCACTTTACCTCCTGTTTCCTGCCTACACGGAACCCAAACTGACCCAAACTAACCCATGTTACGCTGCTTGTTGACGATGGACGATTGCACAGTAAATGAAATACGAATAAAAACACCTAAAATACATGGAAACTACATTACGCATTGTACTTGCATGCTTTGAAACAAGGGTCTAAAACGAAGGAGAGTGAAAAATTATAATAAGACTGAACGCCAATGAATGAAAAAAACTTCGGCACTTTTTAACCAAGGGAAAATAAAATTTGTCAAAACCCTGACAAGGAACCCCGACCTTGCAAATGTTTTAAGCATATTCATAGACCAAAAGCCATGCACCAAAGTGGTCCACACATTCTGCTCTATAGGATTAAATCAATAATATACTGCAATCTTTGGACGCAGGAAAGTCAACATTTGATGTCTATTTCGATCTGACAAAAGCTTTTGATGTGATGAATCATGAAATTTTATGTCAAAAAGAGAAAGGGCTGGTATCACGGGCTTGTGCTTGAAGTGGATTAAGTCTTTCTTGAAGGATCGTTGTCAAAGGGTCCAACTTACGTATGAACCCAATGGTATTAAAAATAATGTGGCTCAGTCTCATTTTGGAGAGACTAATATTGGCGCACCACAAGGTTCAATTTTGGCCCTTTTACTCTTTCTGATATATGTGAATGATCGCGCAGTTCATGAGTGGCACTGGTGCTTTTCTGGTTCAATTCGTGGATAATACCTCAGCAGTGATAAGCCATGCAAACTTGGATATTGCCCTTGACTTGACAAGCATAGTGATCAAAAAAATGTCTGAGTGGTGCAGAATAAATCGACTTGTTTTGAATGATGCTAAAAAACTGTTAATGCAGTTTACTAACGTAAATTCATCACAAGCCACCAAACTTCCTATGGGGATACCCCTGAGTAACAGCAACTTGATAACACAAAGTGAATCCATAAAATTTCTAGGTGTTATACTGAACGAGCACTTAAATTGGAATAAACAGGGGGATAATATATGTAAAAATTAGCATCAGCAAATTTTTCCATCATGAATTTAAGAGCGGTAGTGGCGCTGAATTCAATATTGTGTTTCTATTATGCATATGTTGTGTCTAGACTGTCTTATGGCTTGATTTTTTGGGGAAGTCATTTACCAACAATTAACATTTTTTTTTTATTCCAAAAACGAGTAGTTCGTACTATAATAGCAGGAGCCTCTTATTTAGAACATTGTGCCCCAATTTTTGTAAGACTAAAGATTATGACAGATTTTACCCTCTACCTATTTAATATAAATATGTTCGTTAGAGATAATATACTGCTGTTTAATACAAATACGTCAGTAAGTTTTGGATCCATCAGTACTAGGAATGGAGCGGTACCAAGACACAGTACAGCACTATTTGAAAGAGGTCCGCAATATATGGGTATCAGGGTTTATAATGCATTACCGGACTGTTTCAAAACAAACACCACCAGGAATAAGTTTAAACAAAAAATTAAACTCTTCATTATATAAAATCCCTTTTATTATCTTAATGAAAACTTCAATCATAAAACTGAGAGCTGTCAGTGCTGTTGTGAATGACAGGTGGGTAAGTTCTGCAAAGCATGTCTTTTATGTAGAAATTTTGTAACCTGTCTAATTAATAATTTTGATAATGTGTTTTTTAATGTTAGTCTGATGCTAGATTGTAGTGTTTGTAAGTTTTAACTGATGGTCTTTAAGCCCCATCGTACTTTTTAACTTGTTATTTTGATGACCCAACGTTGCTGCAATGCAACTAATAAGGTAATATATATATATATATATATATACCGGGTGATGCATCGGAAAACCGGGCATAGGAAATCCCATGCAAATTTTAGTACCTCCTAATATTATCTCCCATATTCATTTAAGAGCAAACTTGTATTAGACTTTTTTGAAGGTCCTTGTATGGTAGACTCCCATGTAAAATATGAATAATTTTCATTT
>MU186784.1:66562-84159 GCA_016904865.1 Pissodes strobi | reverse complement strand
ATATATAATCCATCTCACCAGTACTCTGCATAAATGAGAAGTAAATTATATTCAAGCCGACATAAACTTTCACAAAACCAATCCCGAAAACGAAATACTCGTTAGGTATATAAGTCTGTTACTCTTTTGAAAAACGTAACACAGCATATCAAGAAAATATTACACATCAAAATGTCTACATACGAAAGCAAAATAATATAAATTGCTTTACACATTCCACATAAAGCTGAGTTGTCAAATTGTACTTTTTCGCTTGTGTTCATTTTAGCGCATATGAAAATATGAAGCAAAAATGGATTTTTCAGGAAAACGTTTTGATTCACATGATGGTTTTATAGTTATAATGGAACTAGCTCAGCCATTAGCAAACTCTTATATAAAGAAGGAAGGATTGCGCAATCTCGAATTACTTTTAATTTTGGAAACATTAGTACATACTGGAATAGACTTTAACCTGAATAAAGTTAATAAACATTAAAATGAGTTGCGACACGATTCTCTGAACAAATGTCAGCTATTATTAATATTCCATACAATTGCAAGACTGCAATAAATGGATAGGTAATCGACAAATATTAAAATTGATGCTAATTAATTGAGTATTGTGAAATTCAGCCTTTAATCCTACTGATTAAATCTTTCTGAATCCCCTGTCTTTTCGATTCGTAAAATTTTGTTTCACAAAAGCGCTATGATTAAGTAAAATATTATCCAGAGGATAAATTCAACCTAAGCATGCGTATTAAATGACAAGCTTACATTGAGTCCGTAAAATCCTTATAAATGCATTGGAAATGTATAAAGTTATCAATCTATTTAAAAATGAAATATCTCACAATGGACACATAAAAGTGCTTTTTCAGTATTCTGCAAACTACCGGCTCATATTCAAAACTTTATCCCCTGTTTTATTACGGCCCGTGCATATTTGCTGCTCTTTCAAAATCACATGTAGACATTATGCTAATACAAGCTTTAGTGTTTCACGGTGTTCTTTTAAAACTTTCAAGGAAAACTTCAGTTGCACATCTCATCTATTAGTTTGTGCCAGTGAAGTTGCTGAAAGAATATTTTTGCATGAATGTATTATAGCTCTTTTTGTTTCAAGATATATATGCCGAGCAATAGAAGATCAAGGTAAAATACAGGGCTAGGTTAACGTAACGTAAAAGAGAAGTGGGGTTAAGAATAGCTAATTTATATACAAATTGGGAAGAAAAATGAGGTAAATCAGAAGTATTTGCGAAGTAATGTTCTTAATTTCTCAGTGGGAATTGATTATTAAGAAAGCTTCGCATTATTGAATATTTTTTTTGTGCGAATTTACGACACGCAGTCAATTAGCCGCGCGACAACTGATCACGCGTACAATTGATCGCAGCGTTTATACCCAATTTAACCAAATCTAACTAAAAATAATACTGCTCACCCAAACTAGCCTAAACTAACCTAATTATAAATATATACGGTGTGTCTGAAGTACACGAACAAAACTTGGGGACTTATTCTGGATATAAAGTAAAAAAATCATCCGAAAACTCTTCCTCATTAACGAACCAGTTTTTGCTTCATACTTGTAAAACTACCTCAGTTACAACATCTAATTTTTGAATATAAATTACTATCAGTAAGTACAATGGTTATTAGATTTTAGTGGTTAATATTAACTTAGACAAGAGACGTTCGTATCTGGGGATTATTAAGTAAGTTTAACCCCATTCCTCTAAGTCTGAGGTTTTTACTATTTTGAAATCAGATTATGACTCTTACATAAAAAGATACTATTTATTCACTTTTCCAAACTCAACCGCCTTTTTAGGAATGAAAACTGTCTGTCTGTCTGTCTGTCAAAATTGCAAAAAGTTCAAGCCATGCATATAGCATGAGGCTAGATTAATGCAAATAACCTCTTGGCCAAATTTGACATTGTCGAATCAGCAGAAATAATTGTACTGTCTTTAACTTACGTCCCAAAATTCGTTGTGGTATCTAAGTTAGTTTCGGAAATAGATAACTAATTTCTATGGGGTTATCTTCAAAGGGCTCTAGTACTCTGAGGTAATGTTTTCGACCCCAGATTTATAGGACCTTTTATGTCAGGAATACGTGCTCAAATTTTTGCCGTGTATACGGATACAACTACCGCGCACCCAATTGTCAGCGACCAATTTCGCCCGTCCAATTTTTGGAACCGATTTTCTGCGACCAATTGACGGGACACCTCTATGGAAATAACAAAAACCCAAAATGCTTGTATTAGCTAAATGCCATTTGTGGAATGTAATTCACTGTCTAGTGCCACCTGGCGTCGTCTTTAGCAAAAAGATGATATTGTTGAATATGTCGAGCGTATTCGGTACCAGGTTTATAGAAATTTTTTCAAATTTTTATGTCAGGAATAGATACCCAAATTTTTGCCATGTATTTCAGAAACACGCGTGTAAGCATCAAATTATCAAGAGCGTCCAATTGTCATGCGTTTCCAATTATCGTACGCGACCAATTATCGCACGTCGAATAGTTATATGCGTCAAATTATCGCACCTACAATTATCGGCAACCAATTTCGCGCGTCCAATTTCCTGCATCCAATTGACGAGACACTCCTTTGGGAATAATAAAAATCAAAAATACTTTTATTGTTTACACGCCATTTACAGAATGAGGAATATTATTTTATCAGAGAAATTGTTGCCTATTACTCCACCTCAGTTGTAGGCTCTTTGGGTAAGGCTGCTTCGGCTCTGGCCCCAGAGTGTAAATAGCACAAGTCCTAGTTTAGTGACCCTAACGAAGCTGAAAATTTAAAAAATGGGAAAATGCTCGACGTTACGAATCATTTTCCAATTCTTTAAGGTTTTTCAGCTTCGTTAGGGTCACGAGACCTGCACTAGTGCTATTTGCACCCTTGGGCAAGCTTTTTAATTACTCTGACTACATTCTCCTTCGCGTGAAGGTACTTTAGCGTGTCTATATATTAGTTCTGTTTTTTGTATGAGTTTCTTAGTTTTGGATTACTTTCAGCACAATCACCCAATGTTTTAACTTTTTGTATAATTTGTGTTTTCTTCCCTTTACTAATTCTATATTGTCCTTGCATATTGATAGCTCTCCTCTTCTTCTTCTTCTTCTTCTTCTCAGCCTTCACTTGTCCACTTCTGAACGTAGGCCTCCTTCATATTTTCCAATCAGATTTACTTTGGGCCCTTTACTTTCGAATCGTAGAGGGCTCATTTTGAGGGTTTCTTATGTTGGTACTTTAAAGTTTTTTATAGAACTGTTCTATAACGGCCTTTATATCTTGTTTATTCCTGATTATTTTCCCGTCCTGGTCTTTTATTTTGGCTATTCTTCCACGACCCTTTTATAGGTTGTTCCGTAGGACTTTCATGTTCATATTGTCTTCAATAACATTTTTGATCATTTGTGTATTGTACGATCTTATACCTCTGCGAATGTCTTTACTTATAATCCTGTCCAGTTCTTTGTATTCGGCTAATTCTCGATTCAATGATCTTCTTTGTTGCATTAGTTTCAGAGTGCTATTGGTGATTTTTTGTTCTTGGCTGATTTGGCTCTCGATTATACTTTTTTGTTGACTATGTGCACGGCGGTAGTTATCTTACGTGCTAGTTCTTCCTATTCCAGTCGATCCAAGCTAACACTATCTTGTTTGGTAGATAAAATGTCTTCATATTGTTCCTGATTTCGTTCAAGTTGCTCTTCCATGTCTGTGTAGGTCTTATGTTCTATCACCTTTCTTCTTTCAGTCTTGGTGTTTATCACAATCGTTGTTCTCACTAGTCGATGGTCGCTCGCGGTGTTGAATTTATTTAATGTGGTAACGTCTTTCACAATATGGTTATTGTTTGAGAGACTGTAGTCAATCTCGTTATTGGTGTTGCGGTTTGGGCTTATCCAAGTCCACTCTCTGTGCTCTGGTTTTCGGAAGAATGTGTTCATGCAGTATATATCTTCGTTCTGCAGATAATTTAGGAGAGTTTTTTCCCCCCGTTCATTTCTTTCGCCTGATCCGAAATTTCCCATCTGTTTTGTGTTTTCATTTAGTGTTTTGCCTAGCGTTGCGTTGAAATCTCCAATAATTAGATAGAAATATACTTTTTCGGATCTCCGAGCTAAAGTAATGTCCTCGTAGAATTGCTCTATTTCAGCTTCTTCCTCTGTACTAGTAGGCGCGTATAGACTCGAATGACTTGTAGGCTGTATTTTTCTGATAGTTTGGCGGTAATATAAATTACGCGGTTGGATATTGGTACCATTTTAGTTTCGAGGTGTGTTAATCACTTATTGATAAGGATTGCGACTCCGCCGTTGTGTGAGTTTTCTTCGCTATTGTTTGGTACAGCATGTGCCCTGATTTTTGAACTATACACTTTTCTCCGGGTCTTCTAGTTTTACAAAGTCCTGTAATATCCCACTTAATTTTGGACAACTACTCTTCTAACTCTTCTAGCTTTTCTTCTGTTCTTAGAGTTCGTACATTATACTTAGCAATGTTCAGTATTTTCCGATGGCAACCTTTCCTGCTCCAGTGATTTCTCGCACCCCTGATCCGCTCTATTCTCCTCCCGTTGCCATGTTTGGTAAGTTGCAGTTCGCTGGGAACGCGGGGCCTTTCTTTCTTTTGTCTATTCATTGTAAATATGAAGGGTAATTAGCATTTACCCACCACGCTTGCCATGCAGGTTTGTGTAGTCCATCTGTTTAGGACTGTGCACGCCGCCATTGTTCCCTAAGAGTCGTCCGCCGCCGTACTGTCAATATAACCCACAACTGGTCATATCCAATCATCCGATTTACCCATCCTCAAATGATGTTTGGGAGGCCATGTCGGAGGTCTTGCTAGTTTTGGTCCGCCCTGGGTATTTTATTTCCCCAGTACCCGTCATATCTAACGCCACCTGGGGAGGCGCCTGATGGGGGACTAGCAATCCCACACGGGGGCTTCTACCTCTGGCTTCTTCAAAATCTAATAGTTCAAGAGTATTAGCCATATTGGTTAAAATACTTCCGCATTGCGGCCTTCGCAATCTTTGACGTTTTTTAATGGTCTTAACTGAAAATTCCAGATAATATTGCCCATTTTACTTGTAGATGTTATAGAGCGATTTAATGAATTGGTATAGCCTTGCTATACACCGATTGGTGAATTTTTCTTAAAATGCCTTCAGATAAATATATCCAAGCAACATATTTAATAAAACTCCATGTTAACAGCCGAGTTTCTTGAGTGACTAATTTCTAGCACTTGGTAATCACTAGAATGTGCAGCTGCAATTTTAAATGGAACTCTCCAATCAATAAACCTTTAAGGTTGTATTAACAAAGATGCGAAATAAAGTGTAGATATGGCAGCCTATATTCTTGGATATATAGATATCTTTATTAATTGCAAGAGATAGATCGTTTTTAACGATCCATATCTTCTGCAATGAATAACCTGTAGAGCTAAACATCCTAAAGATGGTGACTTGTTTAAGCAAAATGCCAAATTCACAGTCATTTAAATCGCTAGGCAATTTGAACATTGTTTTACAACGCAGTAGTGCCCTTAAAATAAATGTGAAACAATGAAATGGAAACATGTATCTCTTTATACAATAGACCTTTACACTTTGGGGCAACTCTGTCTTCTTATTACAATGATTCTTGTTATGTTGGATATTTCTTTGGGAAATACCAAACATCTAGATTAAATTATATTTTTGAGCCAGAATCTTAATCTCATCAATACTAATGAGCGCCCACTCAACAAAGAAAATTTAAAAAAATAACATTAATTAAATATATTCTTATTGGCTCTATGCAGCTTGAGAAAAAATGTCTGCTTAAAAAGGATTAATTGTGAACTATCTAGAATGTTATTCTGTATGATATTTCGGAACAAAGATTAGCTAATTATACAAGGTGTTCCTAAATGTCATGTGTAAACGAAAGGGGGTGATTCCTTGGCATATTTAATTGCTAAAGTTTCATATAAACATGGGTCCGCAAATGCTTGGTTTTCAAGATACAGGGTGTCAAAGTTTTTTCTAAAAAGCTTTTTTTTAATGATATCTCAAAGACCATTCGGCCGATTTTATTGAGATTTGGCAGTATTTTGAACTATGATAATATGTCAAGTTTTCAGTAATTGAATGATATTTATGTCTTCCAGTTGCGTCCCGAGGAGCAGTATCACGAATAAAAAAAAGAGAAAAAAGTGCGTCACTGACTTTTTTTAAAATAATTTATTTTTCTTGGATTAAGCAACTAAAAATACAACTTTTGTTTTTCTTGATATTTTTTCGTATCTTGCTTCGTTTTCGAGAAAAAAAATAAAAACCATTCCCTTGCATGCCCTTAAACAACATAAAAAATAAATAAAAATAAACTAATTATCAAAAGCTGAAGCGAACTTGTTATTTTTTTGCATTATCAATTGCTTATTTGCATTTTTTCGTATCTTGCTTCGTTTTCGAAAAAAAAAAATAAAAACTATTTTCTCTTGACAAAATAAATTTCTTTCAAATAGTAGGCTCTAGCGTTATTTGGATAACCTTTTGTTTTTATTATTTCTGACATTTACCATTTCAAATCGTAAGTTGATGTCAACATTAGAGTTGTTGTAAGGTGTAAAGTGTTTTAAATATTAATTATAATCTCGTTACAATGGTAATTTATACGAAATATGAAATGGCTGAGATGCATTTTATGTATGGTTTTGCGAATGGAAATGCAAGAGAAGCCAGACGTCTATACATGGAGCGGTATCCAAATAGAATGATACCTGATCACCGAATATTTTCAAATATCCATAAGCGTCTTGTTGAAACTAGAATTGTTAATAAGAAAAGCGATGATGCGGGTAGACCACGTACTGTTCGGACACCGCAGATTGAAGAAGCTGTTCCAAATGAAATAGAAGAACACCCGGAGACTAGCACTAGAAAAATTTCCATAATATTACATATTAGCCATCAAGTTGTTTAGCGTATTTTGCATGATTCCCTACTATACCCTTATCACATTCAAAGAGTGCAGGCGCGTCTTCCCCGGGATTTTCCTTTAAGTATTAATTTCTGCAGGTGGTACCTTACTAGGCTAGCCGCCAACCCCTACTTTGATTCTATCATCCTCTTTACTGATGAAGCCAATTTCTCAAGAAATTCCATTATGAATTTCCATAACAACCATTTATGGACAGACGAGAATCCTCATGAAATTGTCGAAACTCATTTTCAGGAACAGATTGCCTCATATAGACACTTTTTGCAAGACAAATTGCCTTTATTACTTGATGACTTGCCTCTTTTATTGAGAAATCAAATGTGGTATATGCATGATGGCGCTCCAGCACATTTTTCTATTTTGGCTCGGGAGTATCTAAATAACGTATACCAAACAAGTGGATACGACGAGGTGGACCTCAGCCATGGCCCCCTAGGTCCCCTGACCTAAATATCCTAGATTTTTTCCTATGGGAACATCTCAAGTCGTTAGTGTATGCAACACCGGTGAATACAGTCGATGACCTACGAAATCGAATAATTGATGGATTTGAAACCATACGAAATACCCCCGGGGTATTTGAAAGAGTACGACAATCAATGCGAAGAAGATCGGAGGCCTGTATAAGAGCTGGAGGAAGTCACTTCCAACAATTTTTGTGAAGTTGTTTTTTGTCATACAATTGTTATTGTTGTTAAATCCTAAATTTTTGTTAACCATGAACCTAGATTTCCATCATAATAAATCGTTATTGCTACAAAAACTGGGTCATCCATGCTTAAATTTTTAAGTAGATAATAAAAAATAAAATATTAATAAAACAAAATATCCTAATAAAGCCTAAGCCTACTACAGGGAATAGGTAATAATTATCAGTGGCGTTCCGAGGGTCAGTGTCACGAATAAAAATGACAAAAAATTGTGCGCTACTGACTTTTTAAAAAACTATTATTTTTTTTTTTTGGATTATGCAACTAAAAATACTCTTTTGTTTCGGGACATATTTTGGTATGTCACTTCATTTTTGAGAAAACAAAATAAAAACTACCATACAAAAAATAATTTAAAAAGAGCACAAAAAAAAATTTTTGTATACATATCGCTTGCCACTGCTTTTATGATAACTTCAATGATTAAAATAAGCAATTAATATGCAAAAAAAGAAGAAGTTCGCTTCAGCTTTTGATAATTAGTTTATTCTTATTTATTTTTTATGTTGTTTAAGGGCATGCAAGGGAATGGTTTTTACTTTTTTTCTCGAAAACGAAGCAGGATACGAAAAAATATCAAGAGACACAAAAGTTGTATTTTTAGTTGCTTAATCCAAAAAAAAAATTATTTTAAAAAAGTCAGTGGCGCACTTTTTTTTTCTCTTTTTTATTCGTGATACTGCCCCTCGGGACGCCACTGAAAGACATAAATATCATTCAATTACTGAAAACTTGACATCTTATCATAGTTCAAAACACTGCCAAATTTCAATAAAATCGGCCGAATGGTCTATGAGATATTATTAAAAAAAGCTTTTTAGAAAAAACTTTGACATCCTGTATCTTGAAAACCAAGCATTTGCGGACCCATGTCTATATGAAATTTTAGCAATTAAATATGCCAAGGAATCACCCCCTTTCATTTGTACATGATATTTAGGAACACCCTGTATACTTGGATAATGCGAGTTAAATGGTCAGCTTCCCACAGAACTTGCAGATTCAGCACGCTCCCAGGCGGACGATTCCCAGAAGCTATTGCAGAGTGTGCATCCGAACCGAACTTATAAATATTGCTTTGTTGTAATCTAAAATCACTTTTACTCTATTTGCTTGCTAGTATTGTACTTAGATCCGTATTTTGTAAAATAAAATTATTTTTAAAAAGCGGTTTCAGTCTTCTCAAAATATATTTTGCGTTATCAGCAAACACCGTAAATAAAATAGGAACTTCAGCTCTTCTTTAAGATGTTGGCAACCTTTTTCAAGTAATTCATCCTACTATAACAAACTAAACATTGAGAATAATTTAAAATGTTGTTACTTCCTAGAAGAATTATAGTTTTGCTGCTACCTTAATTCGTTCATTTGCCTTTGTATAAATAATATAAATTAAATATGAAGAAATTCTTATATTTTCCATTTTCTCATTAAATGAAATATAAGCACGTACGCCGAAGGCATTACCTAAATAAAGCTGTCTAATAAGAGCGGTCCTAAAATTTACTACCTAAATAAACCGCAGACTGAAAGCTATTGGTTTAGGTGCCTCGTAACTTTTCCTAGAGTTTTCTACAATTCCCTTTCTGCCGGAAACCAGAAAATTTGCTAGCGGAATGTTTTTCGGGGTTGCTTTGTTTCGGTGCAAAATGCAGAGCAAGAGGGACATAAAGCCTTGTGATGGCAGTTGAAGGAACAGAAAACTCCGGTGGTATTTTAGGGTAAACAGAGGTCGCCGGTAGTAATTAAAAGAATTACCAAATTTTATTACGCTTGATCTGGTTTCGATATTTTGAAGATTGGAAATTCTGATGTGATTTATAAGATTGCACACGCTTTTGGGTCAATTATTTTGTGGCGTTGATCTGATTGTTGTTTAAGTATAATCTAGAACTATAGTTTACTTTATTACGTTAAAATTTATATCGTCAACTGGTTTCCCTCTCAATGAAAAATTTTAACCTGAACTGGAGAACTGTTATATCACCTTTAATGATTGATTTAAAAAACTTCAAGATACTATCAAACAGTTTAGATTTTAGATCAATCTTTGAAGCTAGCCCAATGCAATGATCCTCTTGACTTGTGGAAGAACAGTCATTTGGAGCGGGCATCTTCTTCCAAGCAGAAGCATGGTTGTAATAATGGATGGGGCCAGACAAAAAATTAAGGGAAAGTCTCAATAAGTCCGGGAGTGAGGATGTCTTAGAACGGCTGGTACAAAACAAGTAATTGAAGCTATGCGGCAGACAAACTTTTTGACTCATCTCTGATACCCTGACAATGCCACTAAGAGCGTCAATCAAGGAACGGGCTGTTCAGACCCTCTCAAGAGAATGGAGAAGCTTTCAGGGGGGGAAACAGGTCCAGAATTTAATTTCTGAGCCGAATAAAACCAGGACGGTATTACGCCTAACGAGGGATAAGTGGTGCCTGAGCACCCTGGTGAAGATCATTACAAAGCACTTTCATTTAAGGAGACACATGTGCCTAATGGACCCTGAGGTGAGCGCAATCTGCTAGGCCCGCGAGCTTATCAGCAAGACTATCTGGCTTTTTCTCAACAGCTGCCGCTACACTGTCAGTCCTTGATCGTCCAATATTTAGGGAGGTTTGGACATGTTTCCTTTAAATCTGGACGCACTGCGCCACAGCTGCACAACGTGGTGGTCTCTCCATTCTTCAGCATGCATCATTTCTTCATATTAGCTTGGCATCTCCAAACGCCAGATCGCAGCCTATTGAGAGTCCCTTATTCGCCGCCCGTATGGAGGATCATGTTTAGGCGCCAGTTTCTCATTTCATTTTATCTTTCTGGTCATTAGCTCTCTTCTGACTCTTTCCTTTTCCTGCAAGCTTCAAGCGCGGCGCCATTCCACGTATTAGAAAACTATGGTGAGATTTGAGTCACAGTCAAGCTGGTTGACAGGATTCCTATTTTTTACACCAGTAGCTGATTTACAGGCGTTGCTTAAGAATAACCAGTCACAATACGGACTGTCTGGTTAAATGATATGTCTACATGTTTAATGGGGACAGATGCGACCCACACAGATGCTGCATATTCAGCCACATAGAAGTATTTTTTTAGAGCTGACCTTAATAGGGCTAAAGGCTAGGCTCTCCAAGACTTCTCTGTTGGTTTCCTCAGAATACTGTTTTTTTTTTTTGTAGAATTGCTCTGCTTTTAGCATTAAGGCTTTGCTGTTTAACGGTAAGTTTACGATCTAGGGTTACTCCAAAAGAGTTTGGGTTAGTTGCACTTATTGACCTCTTTATTTGGCGCTGATTTGTCGTTTGGCTTGCTTGTTTTTAAAGTGGAATGTGTAGATTCAGATGCGTCGCTCAGCAACTGGTGGGCTCGAGCATGGTTGGGGCATTTGAGGAGGGTGACTAACTCTTCATTTAACAATCCAATCGTTTATCCCATCTGATCAATAAACTAAAATTGACTAAGGCTTTATTGTCAAAAAAAATTTACAATTTATAGACAAGGCTAGAGCTAGAGTACAAAACATACAAAACCAATAAAAACACAAATAGAGAGATACAATAAAAAGAAAAAGAAGAACCTATCTATACAAAACTTATATAAAATATTAAATACCAAAATATTTAACATCAAGTCCTAAACACTAAACACTAAACACCAAACATTAAATCATTAAACCAGTGTGTAAGATGCTGAAAATGAAGTATTAATAAAAAAGTCGTTTACAGCGTATAAGGCTCTCTCCAGTAAGTAAGATCTCAAAGCTCTGCGAAATGCGGGAAAAGATGTTATTGACTTCATTTCAAATGGCAGATAATTGTGCAATTTTTCTGCATTGTACAGTATAGAGCTTTTAACTAACTCTGCGCGTGGGGTTGGTAGATAAAGATCATGCTCCGTATTCCTAAGTGGATAGTTGTGAGATCTGGAATAGCAGATACGTGCTTGCGGATGAAGCAAACGGATTCAAATATGAATAAGGAAGGATGAGTTAATATTTTAATTTTTTTTAAGACATCCTGGCATAGAGTTCTACTGTTTAGTCTCAGTGAGTATCGAACAGCTCTCGTTTGTAGTTTAAAAATACGCTCAAATTGAGTCGCACAACATGTATCCCAGAATGGAAGGACGTACCGGAGATGCGACTCTAAAAGAACATAATATAAAGCAGTTGACACGTTAAGCTCCCTGGAAACAGTTCTTAGCGCAAAACAGGCAGAACTTAATTTTTTGATAAGGCATCGACGTGCAAGTCCCACTTTAAATGGTTGTCCACAAGAAGCCAGAAGAATTTCACAGATTCAATGACGTCAATAGTGCTGATATTAAGTAAAAAATATTGCAAGGTACTTTTATATTATGACAAAACTTTAGTTTTAGAAACGTTGAGGCACAGGAGATTAGAATCGCACCATGATTTAATGGCGATTAAGTCACTAGATAGAGTTCTGCTGTGAAGCGCCGTATTATCCGGATTGCTCCAAGTGAAACTAGTATCGTCCGCAAAGGGACAGACTTTACCGCTAATGTCCAGTCAAGCAATGTCGTTGATAATCAACATAAACAAAATATGGCCTAGTACTGTATCCTGAGGTACTCCACAATCTATTGGCTTACAAGAAGACATCGACGTATCAACCCTCACAAGCTGACTTCTGATGTTAAGATACGACTTAAACCATTTGAGAGGCACTCCTCTGAATCCGTAGTACTGCAATTTGTTAATTAAGATATTATGATTTACACAATCGAAAGCCTTAGAGAAATCACAGTAGATTGTTGCTGTATAGAGTGATGGTCGTTCAGGTTGGAGTATACAAAATTATAGAGGGAAAATATAGCATCATTTGTGCATTTGTTACTTAAAAATCCAAATTGATGGGTAGTAAGTATTTTATAATTAGAGAGAAAAGATAGAAGCCTTTTTTAACCAATCTTTCAATGATCTTTGATAATGTGTGAAGGAGTGCAATTGGGCGATAGTTCGAAGCTTGGTCTGTATCTCCACCTTTATGCAAATGAATAATTATTGCCGTCTTAAGACAGTTTGGAAAAACTCCATTTTGGAATGACTTTTTAATTAAAGTAGTAAGATGGTTTAATGTGCCTTCGGGCAGCTTTGAGAACATTTTCTGAGTAAGTCCATCAGTTCCAGGTGAGGATTTGTTTTTAATGTCAGGTGAATTAGCGATTGTGCTAGACGAAGAAGTCTAATTCCTTAAGTCATTCACCATAGACCATGATTCTTTAGCAATGTTACTGGATTTAGCCAGCCCCTCATTATAATAAATGTCCTTGGGAGCTTTTATAGTTTTATGGTAGACTTTTCTGTAAAGTTTAACGTAATCATGGGAGAAGACGCTGGCCGAGTATTTTTTTAGGTGAGATAATGAACGCATGTGCAGATGTGCGTAAGCCTTTAGTTGACCAGGGTTTATGTTGTTTAATTTTGATAGGCCTAAGCGGAAAGAATTTGAACGCCAGAGTAGATAAAGTTTTTATAAATATAGAAAATTCAGTATCGACATCATCAGAGAGGACAACCCAGTCAGTTGTTAGACATAGGTGCTTGAAATTTAGAAAATTTTTGTCCGAAAAATACGGCATAAGTTGTGCGAAGCAATTTTGCATTTGGATTTTACCGATAATTCTGATAATACTGCCTCATGATCAGAGAAACCCGAGTTGAAGACAGCACAGTCAACGAATTGAGGATGAAAAGATGACACGACATAGTCTATTTATATAACTATAACTAGTTTTAATTATTCTAGTTTGTGAGTTAATATGCATGAGAATTTCATTCATCTGTCAAAACTGACATTCCAACAATAAACTGACATGTTTTAATTATTAATGTACACCAATCAGAATGTGATTACGTGATAATCATGCACTAGTGCACGATTATCGGATAATTGCACAGTACAGGATGCCCCAAAAGTATCAACTAACCCAATAATAATAATAGAAATAAAATAATAAATAATAGAACTATTTTTTATATTTTTATTTTTTAAATAAGCCTCACAAAGTTATAGATGTTTTATCTTGTTATTAAAATTGTTACAATTGAACACACAGTTATTGTAATTGATGATCGGTCCGCCACCGCTTTGTCCAGATACTATGCTGCTGATTCTACTGGCTGTGGAAGATTTAGAAGCTTTTTCTTCTTTGTTTTCACCATTTTCCCTCAATTTTGTGACAAGGTTTTGATGAAACTGCTGATCCAGTTGCAAATAAGATTGTATAGAACTAATGTTACCATGGCCCGTTAATTTTCTTAGCTGATTTTCGTCGACATCAGCTTTCGCTAAGTTTGTCACTGTTGCGGCTCTATGTGAGTGCTTAGTAAACTTCAAATTTTTCACATCAAGACCAGCTTTTTTCGCTGATGCTGTAGTCCATTTTGAAATCTCGTTTCTCCCCACTGGACAATTCTTATACTATTGGTCAGAATGTTCCCAATTGGGATTTGGAGTAAGAAAAAGGCGGTCGACTGTGATTTGGCAGCTTCTCTTTGAAATTAGTTTCTTGTATAATCTGTAACAAGAAATAAAATACTTAAAATAAATGCATTTCAAAAACCTTAAATTATAATTATTTGTATTCGTTCTACAAGAGTGGAAATAACATGGAATACCTTCACGCATGTGCTCATTTACCATACAAGCGTAGCGAACTTGGCAATATCACACGAGTAAAGTATTCCCATACATGTAATTTCAACGGTGTTTCTTTGGTTTATTCTTTTTTTGGGCACTTTAATAATCGAAATTGAAATATGACTAAACAGGAATATTCTACTATTAGATATAACTATTATAAAAGCAAAGCTGGAGAAAGAACCTACCTTACTGGACAGATATCCTCGTTTGCAGTATTTCTAATCAACCATTTGCTTCCCGTCAATTTGCGATCTCCACCCTGACAGGTTTTTGAAAAGACTGGATTATACTCGATCCTGCCACTTAATGATCCATCATTAAGTATTTCCTCACGGAAAAATTCCATCGAGCAATTTGTTGCTTCGCCTCCTCGAAATGCCAGCTTATATGACATTACATGAAATACTTTTTTCTGGAGACCATCTGGGGTGTTTTCATCATATAAATTGATCATTTTCAGGAGTTCTTGATAAGTAAAAGCCGCGGAACTGTTTCTTCTTTTATCCGCATCGCCTTGTAAGCTACGTCGCAAAGCGTCTCTTGCGTCTATTGCCTTCTTAAATGTTACATCATTAAAGGGGTCAATAGCCACATCAAACTCACTATTGAATTTTTCTTGAACCAATTTAGCTGTTACTTTCCACATAGTTTTAACTACATTTTCTTTGTAAAGTGATCTATCTTTCTTCCGCATGTTGATCCCCCAATCTTGTAAAATTGAGGAAAGCTTCTCTTTTGATGTACACTTGTCCAGAATATACTGTTTTTCAACAAGAAAGTCTTGAAATTGTCTCCAAATCGAAGCTTTAGACTTTTTGGTATTTTTTGGGGTAAGAATTTTAATGTTTTGATCATCCTCTTTGAGCGTTGCTACTCCAAATCGCGACATATTTTACGAAAAAGATGCTGGCGTTCAAAGTTCAAAAATTGTTTGTGTTTGTATCGCTGTATCTATTTTTCATGGAGACGTCCATGACAACGAGAGGTCGTTATTTAATTTTAACATTTTTTGTGACACTGACATTTCATACTTACGAGGGTATACAAAAAATTAAAAATTTCGGTTCATAAAATTCTCTTATAAAATATAACTCGTGCAATTAAAATGTACCTATAATTTTCGACAAATCTTCACTCATGCAAGTTAAACTGAAAAATGCACTAGTGCGCTATGCGCACGAGTGCAATTTTTCAACTTAACTTCGGGCATATTTTCCGAAAATTATCGGTAATTTTCATTGCACTTGTTATATTACTAATGATTATACCAAAAGAGTCGAAAATGAACCGAAGGGATTCTTGAGCAGCACACACACTGGAAAAAGTCAACATTACGGTCGCCACACAAAATTAATTTGCTTTTTAAAGGTAGGGACTCAAGCAAGCTCAGTACTCTTTGACTGAATATATACATGTCAGCATCAGGTGTTCTGTAAATACAAACAAGATAGAGGTCATAAACATTATGATAGACGATGGAAAATTCAAATATTCTCTCACACAATAAATTATCGAATTATCGCGCTTATAAAAAGTCGTTGTTAGTAGACATTATCATAGTACCTCCATGAGATAAATTACTTCTATTAATCTAGTTACTGTATTATAAGTTGATGTGCCCTTCAAAACACACACTGGAGGGTTGCTCATGGAGATGGGCAAGGAACAGCCGAAGAGTCTTTAATATGGAGAAGTCCTTCAGTCTAGCCAGCAAATATCGTCCATTAGCCGCAATCTCGCGACAGCCGCACTAAAGGTGGGGTCTTCGGGTCCATATCCAGCCCACTAGCCCTCTTCGTACTTTTCTCCACAACAACCTCCAAACTCTCTAATGCAAGAGACTTACGGGCAGCAATTCATTGAACCTGTTGGAAAGTTACCTTTTCGACAGAAAACAGCAGACGTTGTATAACGAACATGTTTCCTCAGATGCCAACCATAGAGCATTGCAAATGAATGGCATAAATATAATACCATTAAATGCAAGCTCGAATATGGGCCTGCTTTCAAGGGAGACGACCATAGTTAATTGAGATTTCATTTGCCTGATACATACAAAAAAATATGAGAGTGCCCTAGACGCTTTTGTTTTTCGTGACCGATTGGGGGAAGTAAGCATGAGTAATATTGCTAATTCTCGTATGTCAAATGAATTATTTATTAAGAATTAACCTAAATCGTCCTCTTTGAGCTATGACTCGATGTTGGTATAAAATAGTTCATTAGTTGATATTTGAGCTATCGAGCTGCTGTGATTCGAAATTAATGTATATATTAATCTTCGGCAACAAAACGCCTATGACTCCGCACGGTTTTAGCCGCTTTGCAATTAGCAGATTTAAATCTTTGAATTTACTCGGAAGCACTGCATGCGTTCATGGATTGTTTGCTCTGTCATTTTTTCAACCTTAATTAACATCTATTATGTACAAATAGAAGCCAAAGTTTAAAAGCCTGTTGTGGTAAGCTGAAAAGCAATTTGGCGAAGTTGTGTCTGTCTGGTAAAATAATACGATTCCCATTGAAGCATTTGTAATTTGAGTTGTTTAACTTACTGCCAACTTTCAAAATGACTTTCATTGAGAATAATGAAAGGAAAGATTCTGCTTTTCTAGTATTTATTTAACTGAATGCAAAACTATGCTTTAGCAAACACGAATTTTATTAAAAATATGAAAAATGCATTTCAGATTTGGCAAATAACTCTGGAACGAAATTAAAAACGTGTCTCTCAAACAGATCGATGTCTTTTTAAAGAGACGTATCTAATGGCAATTGCCCTGCCGGATAATAGATTAGCATAATACGATTTTTTAGGGCGACTTTGAGTATCTATATTTTGGAGGCAGATTGACGTATTTAAATCCTTCTTTAATAATATCTTCAGGATTTTAATCATGGATAACATGCTCTTACCATATTGTCATAATACGATCATGAATGGGTTGTAAAATTTTATTTCTAACAAGAATACAGGAAATAAAAAATTGGCTTCCAGTTTCTAACCATAAAACATTGCAAAGGACACTTTTCTATTTTCCACTTATATAAATGACATAAATATAATACCACTAAATGAAAGCTAGGATATGGTGTCATTTGCAAATGAGACTACCCTGGATAATTCGAATTGACATCTTAATTAACTGATACATATCATGGGTACGAGAGCGCGCTCGATAGGTGCTGACTTCTAGTAAATAAAGTAATCTT
>MU186784.1:31643-66552 GCA_016904865.1 Pissodes strobi | reverse complement strand
AAAGCAATTTGGCGAAATTGTGTTTGTCTGGTAAAATAATACGATTCACGTTGAAACATTTGTAATTTGAGTTGTTTAACTTACTGCCAACTCTCAAAATGATTTTCATTGATAATAATGAAAGGAAAGATTCTGCTTTTCTAGTATTTATTTAACTGAATGCAAAACTATGCTTTAGCAAACACGAACTTTAACAAAAATATGAAAAATGCATTTCAGATTTGGCAAATAAATCTGGAACGAAATTAAAAACGTGTCTCTCAGACAGATTGATGTCTTTTTAAAGAGACGTATCTAATGGCAATTGCACTGCCGGATAATAGATTTGCATAATACGAATTTTTAGGGCGACTTTGAGTATCTATATTTTGGAGGTAGATCGACGTATTTAAATCCTTGTTTCATAATATTTTCAGGATTTTTATCAAGGATAACATGCTCTTACCATATTGCCATAATACAGTCATGAAGGGGTTATAAAATGTTATTTCTAACAAGAATCCAGGAAACAACAAAATTGCTTCCATTTTTCTAACCATAGAACATGGCAAAGGACACTCTTCTATTTTTCATTTATATGAATGACATAAATATAAACCATTAAATGGAAGCTCAGATATGGGGGTGTGTGCAAGTGAGACTACCTTGGATAATTCGGATTGAGATCTTAATTATCTGATAACATATCATGGATATGAGAGCGCGCTCGATAGGTGCTGACTTCTAGTAAATAAAGTAATCTTATACACGATAAAAACCATAAATATTTCACCCAATCTTCGGCAGATTTCGAACGAAAGTATAGAGTTTAAAAATTTTTAGGTGCGAGCCATGATTCATTTTTAATACTCAATCAGCTTAGGCATCATGATTGTTAGATTGCCATCCAACACTTGTTTGAAGTGGTGCTTCAAAAAATTCAATTCTGTTTTTCATGCATAGTTGGGGGAAAGAAGCAGAAATAATATGACTGGCTAAGACAGCTATTAAGATGCTCTGATTTGAATTTAATATACATAATAAACTTCGGCAACAAAACTCTCATGGCCCCGCATGGTTTTAGCAGGTTTGCAATTAGTAGATTTAAACATTTGAATTTACCCGGAAGCACAAAATGTGTTCATGGATTGTTTGCTCTGTAATTTTTTCAACCTTACCCAACATCTATTATGAATAAATAGAAGCCAAAGTTTAGAGACCTGCTTGTGGCAAGCTCAAAAGCAATTTGGCGAATTTGTGTTGGTCTGGTAAAATAATACAATTCCTGTTGAAACATTTGTAATATGAGTTGCTTAACTTACTGCCCTTAAAATGACTTTCATTGATAATAATGAAAGGAAATATTCCGCTTTTCTAGTATTTATTTAACTGAATGCAAAACTATGCTTTAGCATGCACGAATTTTATTAAAAATATGAAAAATGCATTTCAGATTTGGCAAATAAATCAGGAACGAAATTGAAAACGCGTCTATCAAACAAAATGATGTCTTTTTAAAGAGACGAATCTAATGGCAATTACACAGCTGGATAATAGACCTGCACAATATGAATTTATAGGGTGACTTTGAGTATGCGTATTTTTGAGACAAATCGACATATTCAAATCCTTGTTACACAATATCTTCAGTATTTTTTTATCAAGAATGACATGTTCTTACCATATTGTCATAATACAGTCATGAAGAGGTTATAAAATTTTATTTCTAACAAGAATCTAGGAAACAGAAAATTGGCTTCCAGTTTCTAACCATAGAGCATTGCAAATGACGCTTTTCTATTTTCCATTTTTATGAATGACATAAATATAATACCATTAAATGGAAGCTTGGATATGGGGTCGTTTGCAAATGAGACTACCCTGGATAATTCGGATTGAGATCTCAATTAACTGATACATATCATGGATATGAGAGCGCGCTCGATAGGTGCTGAATTCTAGTAAATAAAGTAATATTATACACGATAAAAACCGTAAATATTTCACTCAATCTTCGAGAGATTTCGAACGAAAGTATAGATTTAAAAAAATTTTAGGTGCGAGCCATGATTCATTTTTAATACTCCATCTGCTTAGGGATCATGATTGTTAGATTGCCATCCAACACTTGTTTGAGGTGGTGCTCCAGAGAATTGAATTCTGTTTTTTACGCATAGTTGGGGGAAATAAGCTGGAATAATATGGCTAATTCTCGTATATCAATTCATTAATAGTCCATTAGTGGCTAAGTCAGATATCAAGATGCTCTGATTTGAAATGAATGTCTATAATAAACTTCGGCAACAAAACGCCTATAACTTCTCACGGTTTTAGCAGGTTTTAAATTAGTAGATTTAAATATTTGAATTTGCCCGGAAGCACTAAATGCGTTCATGGATTGTTAGCTCTATCATTTTTTAAACCTTACTTAACATCTATTATGTATAAATAGAAGCCAAAGTTTAGGGGCCTGCTTGTGGCAAGCCTGAAAAGCAATTTTGCGAAATTGTGTTTGTCTGGTAAAATAATACGATTCCTGTTGAATCATTTGTAATTTGAGTTGTTTAACTTACTGCCAACTCTCAAAATGACTTTCATTGATAACAATGAAAGGAAAAATTCTGCTTTTCCGTTCTTTAAAAAATATGCTTCAGCAAACACGAACTTATGAAAAATGCATTTCAGATTGGGCAAATAAATCTGGAATGAAATTAAAAACGTGTCTCTCAAACATATTTATGTCTTTTCAAAGAGACGTATCCAAAAGAATTACACTGCTGTATAATAGATTTGCACAATTCGAATTTTTATGTCTATTTAGAACATGCATATTTTTGAAACAGATCGACGTATTAAAATGATTGTTACACAATATCTAAAGGATTTTCATCACGAATAAGATGCTCTTACCATGTGGTCATTACCCAGTCATTAAGGGATTATCAAATTGTATTTATTTGTAGCGGAGACCTCGGAAGTCTTAAATTGGTTGCAAACTTCAAAGTGATCAATGGGTATCGATTTCTAATATCTCAAATATTTTTAATAATATCAAGATTTCGCCAAATATGTTCACATATATTTGTAACTAAAACTATCTGCATTAATTATTTTCCTTCACAGGTTCATAAATTCTTTTAATTTTATATATTTTTTGTAAATTTTAATATTCTATATTTTTTATCCTTTAATGTTGTGAGTGATCTGTAACCAGTAATCCAGAACAAGCAAACTGAGCAAAGAAGCCTAAATCTGAATGCACATATTCATATACTATCAATGTCGACGATGCGAAGTTGAACAGTTAATATACAAAAATTGTAATAAAATATTTCGTTACTGGATGTGCCTTTATCACGTTTGCTATTACTACCGCAATATGTTAAACCTCAATTTGTTTTACAAACCCTCATATATAAAAATGTCTGAAAATTGCTCTCCGAGGTATCTGCAACTGATGTCGCCCTCCTTTTACGACCCCATATTCAACTTGTCATGAAGATAATATTCAAAAAACGGTCTCAATTTTTCGTCGAGTTAATAAAATAAATCATCTGAATCACACGCAAAATGGCCATGATGTTCATATATTATACCCGATATTGAATCAATTTGTCAATAAGAAACATGGCCCGTATTCCTATTTAGATTGATTTATGGATCATATGCTGTTCTTCATTGCAATATTCCTTTCGGAAGGTTAGTGACCATTTAAAATTGCATTTACATTTAGTAGATGCACACAATTTTCACTAACCGTTTGTTGGTCTTCCTGTCAGTTATGGCAATAGCAATAGTTTAAATAAATCTAAAATAATAAATTGTTTCAAAAACGAGGCGAGAAAATAAATAAAAAATTACGAATTGTGGAAATTTACATTTTCGCAATATTTTCGAATATACAAGCTAAGTTATAAAATCATGATGCAGCAAGGATTAATTTTTTATATCAGACGCCCCAATTTGTATTTCAATTTTAAATTTTACGGGCAATTTCATGAAGCATATTTTAAATCAACTGTCTTCCAGATATTGATGACTAAAAATTAAAGATAAAATTTTAAAATTCGAGAATTAATGTAGAAACACATCAAAATATTGCAAAAATAATGTTTTAGACAGAAATTGTTGAATTTGCTTAAATATTAAAAAACTTGAGAATATTTCAAAGTGTATAGCGTGATCAAAGGGCTAACTGATTTAAGGATTTTTTTGAAGAAATTAATTTATTGTGGAGATTTTAAAATAATTATTAAGCTATATATAATCTGGTAAGTTGCAATGTGTCGAGAGTGATATACTGAGTCTCTACTAGAACCCTTTATCTTAGTAAAATCATCAGGTTAAGTAGTGTAGACTTTATATTTCAGGAACCCCATAAAAATGGTAAAGGGGGTTAGGTCTAAAAATCTAGAAGGCCTTTTAATGTTGCCTCTTGTTCCTCTCTAGCTATTGGTTAAAGTTTCCTACATATATCTTCTTGCATCTTGCCCAAAATCAATTAGAGCACCCTCTTACCGAAACAAGGTATTCTGTAGATTGTGTTCCACAATTAATCAATGATATCATTTGGCACAAAATGTTATTCTATGCAGATATTAAATTAACCACAATTTAGCATTATTTTTTTAACAATGCTGACTAAACAATTCGCCCAGTTAGAAAATACAATAGATTTTAATCAACGAGTTAATTAATTTTAGAAATGCGGGCGGGAAAATCCCTTGCAATAGTCTTAGCCCATTGTGCGCTCACTCATATATCAATTCAGTTCGGCCTCCCTAGCGGCTGGATCTTTCTTGTGTTCTCCAGAATTGAACACACATCTCCTGACATGCACCTCTTCTATTCCAGCAGTAAAAATTTAGTGGACAATCCCCCTTTGTCCAAGCGACTGCCTTCATTTCGGATCTTCTACGATTCGCAACAGGAGCAAATGCCTGTTCAAGCGACAGTGCCCTGTAAGGATCTCTGTAACAAGCCTCATGTTATCTCTTTTTCAGTGCCAGAAAGCTTTCATTCTATAAGGCGCTGCAGCCGGATCTTCCAAGAGTGGCCTCATTCCTGGACTAATCTTCCACAGGTTTCTGGCCCGCAAATTCATTGCTTACCATAAGATAGGTGCGACCATACTGTAGAACTTACCTATTGCTGGCTCAGATTCCATTTGATGCATTGCAAAACCCAGTTTTTTTTTTTTTTTTTTTATGGCAGTGGCACACACACTAAAGGGAGATCCTATGGCGCTCGACGAGCGGTGTGTGTGCGAAGATGTTGATTGACACGGTTCTTGAATATTTGTAGGTTGTAATTAGTGGGAAACAGATGTCCTGGAAGTGAGTTCCACAGTGATGCAGTGCACCAGACAAAGGAGTTCTGGTAAAGCGATGTTCTAGGTGTTTCTAGTTGTACGACGAACTGGTGCGCTCCTGCCGACTGTCGGGACTGTCTGACAGGAGTTGCCAGGGGCGGGATTATGCGGGCCAAATCCTGGGAACATCTGCCGTGAAAGTATCTGTAAAACAGAGACATCTCGGCCACATGTCTGCGATGTTCCAGACTATCCAGATTCCGGGTCAACTCCGGATCGCCGACGAGACGCACAGCCCTCTTCTGAATGGAATCCAGCAGCTTTAGGGTATGCTTTGGTGCGGCACCCCAGATATGTGAGCAATATTCTAAGCACGGTCTTATTTGCGCTTTGTACAGCAAGAGCAACTGCTGCGGTGTATAGAGCCCTCTGTTGCGAAACAGCGCACCAAGCTTCCGGGAGGCTGATTCTGCGATGTTAGCAACATGGTCATGCCATGACATATTGCTGTTGACCGAGACACCCAGCAGCCCGATTGACGAGGATGAAGGAATGGTCGATCCCGCCATAATGATGTCAGGGCCCGCTGTATTGGCCCTCTTAGTAAACGTTGCTGCTTGGGTCTTTGCTGCATTGAACTGGACCAAATTTCGGTCGCCCCAAGTTTGAACTTTCTCCAGGTCTTGATTAATTGCTGTAATCTGCTCCTGTCTGCGGTGATGAGTCTCAGTCGCTGGTAAGGGTTTTTCTGATCTAAAGTGGGAGACAAGGGTACTGTCATCTGCAAAACTGTAAACAGGATTATTCGTTTCGATCAGCAGGTCATTAATATAGATGAGGAACAGAGTTGGTGAAAGTATTGCGCCTTGAGGCACGCCCGCGTTGATGGTGAATGTGTCCGAGGTGTGTCCATCGACTGCAACGTGTAGGGATCGGTTCTTAAGGAAACTGGCCAGCCAGCTGCAGAGAGAGGCGGGCAGTCCCAAGGACGGCAGTTTGTTGAGCAGTCCGTCATGCCAAACTCTGTCGAATGCCTTTGAAATATCCAACGCAATCGCTCGAGACTCTCCGTAGTTTTCAATTGCCCTATTCCATATATGAGTGACATAGGCCAATATATCTCCTGTCGATCTCTCTTTGCGAAAGCCGTATTGATTATCGCTGATTATTCTGTTTCTGTCGAGGTACTTGAGTAGTTGCTGGTTGACTACACGTTCCATAACTTTGGAGATTATTGGAAGCAAGGCAATTGGGCGATAGTTTGAGGGCGTGGTTTTCTTGCCTTTTTTTGGAACAGGTTGCACTCGAGCGACTTTCCAAGAGGATGGGTAAATCCCTTTTCTGTAAGAAAGAGAAAAAAGCCTGGAAAAAACGGATGTTAGTTCGTTGGCGCAGTTCTTTAGCACGATGGCAGGTATTAAGTCCGGTCCTGATGCCTTTTGCGTATCTAGTTCTTTAAGGATTTTGCGAATATCACGGTGAGAAAACTTGACTTCTGCCATGGTAGTGTTGATGTTCGGTATAGTGGGGAGAGTCTTGCCTTGGGGCACATCTAAGGTAGAGTGCGATGAAAACATTTTGGCGAGCATGTTTGCTTTTTCCTTGGCTGTAGTCGCCGAGATGCCACGTTCGTCCGTCAAAGGTGGGAGAGACGTTTTTGTAAAGTTGTTACTTACTGCCTTTGCTACCGACCAGAAATTCCTGGAACCACTGGGGCATTGCAAAAGTTTATTCCTGATCCTTTGATTGTGTTTGTCCTTAGTTTCGTCGATCACACGCTTGCACTCGTTTCTCGCTTCGATAAAATAATTGCGATTTTCAGCGGTCTGATTTTGCTGCCAGTACTTAGAGGCTTGCTGTTTCCTTCCTACAGCTCTTTCGCATCTTTTGTCGAACCAGGGCTTTCCTTTTGATGGAATTTGGGATGTATGCTTCCATTCCTGAGGAGATTACTTGCATGATCTCTTCGCAGCAGTCTGACGGGTGGTCAGTGGCAAAGCAGACGTCGAGCCAAGGAAAATCTAGGTAGAACTGCCTTAGATCGTCCCAGTTTGCAGAATTGTAATGCCAGATTTTGCGAGGCAATGGTCCTCCTTCTGTATGGGTGGCAATTCACAAACCGTTGTAATAAGTTTGTGGTCGGAGGTACCTAATGGCGGACCAACTGTAACTTTGTACTGGTCAGGATTGGTGGTCAGAAAAAGATCCAGGAGGGCGGCGAATTCGCCCCTCTCTGAGATTCGAGTTGGTTCGTCTACAAGTTGAGTAAGCCCGCAGCTGATGGCAAATGCTCCAGCTTCTCTACCTTCGTTGTCGGTCTTGTTGTGATGTTTGAGCCAGTTGGTGTTGTGGGCATTGAAGTCTCCCAGAACGATTATTTCTGAACTGGGGTGATCGACCTGTATTGAGTCAAAAGTGGTAGCTAGTGTTGAGAAAAAGCTTTGGTAGGCTCTATCGCTCGGAGGGCGATAGAGACAACATATAAATTTGGTTAATCCCTTGGCGGTGAACTTGAGCCACATGACGTCAAGGTTGTTCGGTTCGAGTGTTTCCTCGCGGTGACATGAGAGGTCGCTTCGGACAAAAAGGCATATTCCGAACTTATATCTAAATCGGGTATGTAAGTCGTAACCAGGATAGAGGTAGTTCACTGTTGTTGTTGTAGAACATACTTGTGTTTCTGTAAGGGCTAATATGTGTGGTCTATTTGCTTGTAGATGTTGGTGTACCGAATATATGTTTGTATTTAGGCCTCTTATGTTGCAGAAATCTATTCTAAATTGGTTCGGTATCTTTGCTGTCTGTGAAATGCGGAATGAAGGGCTCCCAGGGCCACCCAGCGCCCGGAGATCCGAATGGCCGGGGAGTTTACTTCCGGAATATTTTGATCCTGGAAGCACCATCATGTCCATATATTCCTACTGTGGAACCCGGGACCACCAGCGCGGAAGCGGAACGTGATTTGGGAAAACCACTTAGCGCTTCCCAATTCTGGTGGGGTGGTCTTTCACCGGACGATGCGAGTAGGCTTATGCATCTACCACCTAGGGCCGCTTCCATTCGAAGCATCGGCCTCAGACTCATTCCTTTGGCGGTCCCTAGTCTGACAGGGGTAAAAATGGGGTTTGTTGGATCACTCCCCAGTGATTAGCTCCAGACTTTGTACTTTGGTGTTCTCCAGCCTGGAGGAGGACGATGGGATTTGATGGGCCATATCCCATGGCAACTCGGAATGGCGGGGGCGTCACTCCCTGTAATCAAACTCCTCTCACCAGTTTGACGTTCCTTGCCAGCCAATACAATGCAGCCCCACTTGTCACAAACTGTCATTGATCAGCTCCAGACTTTGTACTTTGGTGTTCTCCAGCCTGGAGGAGGACGATGAGATTTGATGCGCCATATCCCATGGCAACTCGGAATGGCGGAGGCGTCACTCCCCGTAATCAAACTCCTCTCACCAGTTTGACGTTCCTGCCAGCTAATGCAATGCAGCCCCTCTTGTCACAAACTGTCATTGATCAGCTCCAGACTTTGTTCTTTGGTGTTCTCCAGCCTGGGGGAGGACGATGTGTCAGATAATCAGTCTTCTTGTTTTCCTTTACATTTGAGTATCCAAGGATTGAAACAAGACACTGGCGCAAACTTAGCTCTATCGAGCTAAAAAGGCGACATAGTAGCTTTACTGTTCAACCAAATGTAGTTATTCTTCCATTTGAAGGCACTGAACAGCTTCTCGCACCCGCATTTGAGGACCGTATACAACTTTGCCTGAAACACAGTTGCATAAGACCCAAGACCGAAACAAATTCTGGTCCCTACTGTGTACCAGACGTTCCCAGTAACCGGACGTGGGATGTAATCCTTTCATACCAAGAATAGGTGGAGAGGCAGCAAACCAGTCATTCCTTCAATAACCCTGATGGGTGCCGTTCTCATAGCACCTGTAATTCCCACGCAGGTCAATCTCTGAATTCTATCTAACTGAGCAATAGATATTGCCGTCTGCATACCAGTCCACCAGCCTAGGCTAATATTTATTTGTTTATTTGTTTATTCAACGGGCAAGAGCCGGTCAGTAAAAAAAATGCAATGCAGGCACTTCAGTCAGTCAGTTAATTAGATTAAAATAAAGTAATAAAAACTGTACTCTTCCAGCACTATCCGTTCCTTAAACATAATTTCAATGTATATTCTGAAATGAAAAAGAGATCCAATTCGACCTCGTTTCCACTTCCCATAATTCTGTTAATGGCCGTATGTCCTCCATAGCAAGTTATATGGTGTTGAAGGCCGAGAGCTTTTTGATCCTTAAGGGACGACGAGGAACGTCGACAGTCCTGTGAAGGCGCGGTTCAGTTAGCAATATGTAAATGGAAAAAACAAATTGATGAAGGTAAATACGTAATATCTGTTTTTCTAGACCTTCAAAGAGCATTCGAAACGATTAATAGAGACATGTTGCTAACCAAGCTGCGGTTTTATGGTATTGAGGGAATAGCATTGAAATGGTTTGGGAATTACCTTACTAATAGACAGCAGTTTGTTGTTTTGGATAATTGTGAATCGACAAGGCTATATAATTATACAGGTATTCCTCAAGGCAGCATACTGGGGGCCTTGTTGTTTATTATATACTTAAATGATATTAATTATTTGGAGTCAGTAGAATTTTTAAATCTCTTTGCAGATGATACATTGGTATCTTGTAGTGGTAATACAGTGGCAGAAGTTACCAAAAAAATGCAAGGAATTTTGGATATCCTAGATAAATTCTTTTTAAACAATGAATTAAAATTAAATGTTAGTAAAACTAAAGCAATGTTGATTAGTACAAAATACAAATTAAAGAATATTAATATTAATACAATAAATTTAACAATAAATAAAGAAAATATCAAATTTGTCAGTGAAATTAAATATCTTGGGTGTATTTTAGATCAGACTTTATCTTTAAGAAAAAATCTTGAATATACCAAAAATAAAGTAAGTAAAAAGCTCTACTTTTTTTCAAGAATGAGGAAACATTTGTCCTTGTATGCTAGAGCTACTGTATTCAAAACTATTATACAGCCACATTTCGATTGTTGTGCCACTCTGACCTTTTTAATATCTGACAACCGTATTAAATCATTAGAAACATTGTTTAATAGAGGGTTAAGAATAGTTCTAAGATGTAGTAGATATAACCCAATTGGGGAAATGTTAAAGATTCTTGATATGGTTAATGTTAGGGATAGATTATTTTATTTAACTATGGTTTTTATATATAAGTTGGGAAAAGATTTACTACCTCAGTATTTTGGGGAATTCGTAACTTTAAGAGAAGAGATTCATAATTATCCTACAAGACATAGGGACAACTTTAATATTGTAAGAACAAGATACAGTTCTACTATGTCTTCTTCATTTTTTAAGGGCATGAACCATTATAACAGATTACCTAACAGTATAAAAAATGCAAATACAGTAAAAGAATTTAAAAAACTGTTAATGGCTAATATTATAGATGGGAATATTGCTACATAAGGAAAAAATGTTATTCTTTGTATGTTGGAGATTCTTTAATGTCCTTAGATTAGATTCAAGATTTCTCATTAGTATAAGCTTAATTATATACAATTTAGGTTAAGTTAGTTGAACGGTGTATTAGGGTTCCCTACTTCAATAAATGAATAAAAAAGCTTAGTTCACTGAGCAGTTTTGGGCAATCAACAAAACTACGCACAATTTTATGTCATAACCACAACAGCATTCCTCCTCCTAACGCACAGACTCTGCATACCGAGCTCATGTTCAAGCTCCATGTAATTGATGCTTTCAGATTGTATACCCTTCATAAAAGCAATGAATTTAGTAAACCCCCTCTGTACAGATTCAATTTTATCTACGTGTTTTTGAAAGAATGGAGACCAAACAGTAGTCGAACATTCAAGTTAAGGTCTAACAGAATTCACATCCCTGAAATTTATAGTATTTCTCTTGATATAAACCCAGCATCCTGAGTGCCTTTTTATGACAAGCTAAAATGTGCTCAACAAATGAGAGCCTTTCATCAAACAACACTCCCAAGTCCCGCACAACATCAACTCTGTCCACAGGTTCACCGTCAAAGAAGTAACCACCCTGCGCAACCGCCAAAGATCTTCTAACTGAATGTATTTACACTTTCCAATATTCAGATGCAGTTTATTGATATTGCACCAATCGTGAACTCCATCAAGGTCTTCCTGCAATTTAAGCCTACCGTTATCATCAGACTGAGCCAAATATATTTTCAGATCATCCGCAAAAAGTATAAACTCCGAATGGAGGAAATAGTTTATTATGTCATTAATGAAAACATTAAATAGAAATGGTGCAAAATGTGCACCATGGGGAATATTAGATGTCCCTTGATAACGTCTGATGTACTGCTGTTCAGCCTGACCGTCTGTACCCTGTCAGACAAATAGAATTTCATCCATTCCAACATTTATCAGTGTATACCAGCATCAAAGAGTTTTCCCAATAATATCCCATGATCCACCCTGTCAAAGGCTTTGGAGAAGTCGGTGTACACAGAGTCAACAACATGTCCTCGCTCCAAAGCCCTGACAATGTAGTCATGATTTACAAGTAAGTTACTCGTTGTGGTAGCTAGTTAGCTCAAAAATGGTCATAACGTAATATGAAGCATACATATCATAGCCGCATAGATCCAGCGGAGGATCCTCGGCTGGAGGCCTCATCTGCATACAAAAGCTCTTTTACAAGCAAGATCTGAAAGGATTATTATTTTATTTCCATTCTACTTCATGGTCTCACAAAATTATCTTCTGATCATTCATCACCAGCGTTATTTTATAGTAGTAAAAATGAGAAATTAATAACACATTTACATATAGACTGGTGAGAAAAATTCATTTTTGTTGCAGCTTTTTTTAATGACAGTTGACCCTAAAGAGCTATATAGTTGTTCAAGGACAATTGCTTCACTTTTAAAAACTGAGAGAAAATAATAGCAAAGTTGAATAGCATAGATACCACACTTTCAGATCTCTGACCTAATGATCTTGGCACCAATTAGCAGTACCTCATCCAAAGTTATTGCGAAATTTAGAATGAGAACTGTACTTCCAGCTTAGCATCCAAACATCCAAATGCTTGCTGACTTAACTGCCAAATGTGCCTACTGTAAATCCTGCCTCAAATACGATTATTTTGACAGAATATATTTTAAAGGTATATGCTCTCGTTTGTCATGGAAAAATAACGAAGCTGCTTATCCACGACGCGACTTAGCAAAACTTTTCTGGAATGCTATTAGTGTCTCGAGCCTCGAAAAGTTACAAAGATAATTGACAAGGTTTTGTCGACGATGCGTTTTTTGTCAACCCTTAAAACCTACTTGTAGTAATGTTAATGGAGTCGCGAAAAGATATAAAGGATCTTGCTGAAAGGCGAATAAAAATAAATATATTGCAATCAAAAGAAAGAAAGTAAAAAATTTAAGTGCTCGTTCCACACATTAACTGCAGACGATTGTACGGACTTGATAGACTGGCAGAATACAACAATTGACAAACTAAGGGTTAGAAGATATTTTGCTGATGATATAACTGATATTTTTTTTGATCAGAACAGATTTTAAATTTATTAATATTAACAGTTCATGACTTTTATTTACCCAGTAAATTTTGAAGAGAAAAGTAACTATTTCCTTTACTATTCCTGGTTGTAGAGAATTTGATATAAATTACGAGGCTCGCATCCATTACGATACTCGACTACTACTTGCGTCGTAATGCGTCATACATATTTAAGGACAAACAGATCAAATTAAAGTTGAAAATCTTTTAGGGATGTTGATTTCTTCAATGCGAAAGGCCAAGCTCTAAAGAAACTAACGATGCAACTATTTACAAACTTTAGGTCTTCCACTCCACTTTCACCACTGTTTTATCTCAGTAATTAACTTTTTTATAGTATTTTAAACTGAGATCTCTTCTGAAACTCCGGTTTTTGTTTTATATATTTTATTTGTTATATTTTATTCTTTGTGCTATTTTTCAAGGATGTTTTTTTTTAATTATCCTTGAATTTTACACTTTAACTTAACCAATTCCGATTTTTTGTATTCTAATTATTACTTCCAAGTGTTTAAAGTTCTAAGACTTTAATTGAAGACAAATATATAAAATGAAAAGTATTTTACAAGGGAAAAAAGCCGCAAAAATAGGAGAAAACTTCAAAAAGTTTTTCCAAAGTATGTCAGTGCGTTTGCACGAGAAAAATGGTTTCTCTCTACTCTAAATAGGCAGAAGAGTATAACGAAAAATAATTTATCCCCAATAGATGCAAATATGAAAAATACACATAAACACTAAACTAATGAGAAGAGTTGAATCTGGTCTAGATCATCAGGCTATTAGCTCAAATTAAACTAAGTCTCCAAGTTTTAATCTAGGTCCTAAGATTGCCTAGTTTCTGTTTTGAAATAGTTTTAACTAAACCTTGAATCCTAGAGGTCTCGACTAATAGCAGTTAGTCATAAAGCACCAAAAATAAGCAATATTAAAAAAAAAATAATCTAAATTAATCCCGTGGCAGCGATAATGTCAATATATCAATAAGCAGTTATTAAAGATCTGTTAAATCAATGAATTACTTTATAAAGTAAAAATATAGCTACATAGCCGGTAGGTACCTACGGGGAACACGAATTGAGCTCAGTTCGATACCAGTATTAAGGCGAAAATTTAAAGTTGGAAATAGCAGTTATGTAAAGCAAATTATTGCCCTAAGGCTTACAGCCAATTACTATCAAAATAAATCAATTAAGTATCATGATTTCAACAAAATTATTTCTCTACTCGAGGTAACATCAGATATGATATTGAAGAAAATAAGCATCTCCACAGCAATTATGAAAAGAAACAGAAATATATATTATGATACACGATATTAGATTAACTACAGCTATTTATCGGTAAGTTCGATAAGCAAGAACGGTAAGATCAGTAAACGAAAATTAGAAATATCGATTATATACAATATGAAAAGCAAACGGCCTACAGTCGTTTAACGATATATAGCGATAATATGTACGATATAGAAAGCGAACGACCCACAGTCGTTTAATAGTAAATTCATTAATCAAAATGATACATAACGATAATATATACGATATAGAAAGCAAACGACCTACAGTCGTTTACCAGCAAATTCATTAATCAAAAAGACAAATAATGATAATAGCGATAATAAGAGGTTATTAGTAAAAAAAAGTAGATCCTACCAGTATCTAGGAGATTTGCAGATACTGACGTGTCATGCGAAGCTTCGTCCCCACCATGTGGTCGTATTACCTTGACAAAAGAAATCTGTACGGCTAAATGGAATCGGAAACTCGCTAGGTCGTCATAGAAAGGTCGCTGAAGGGCGATCAACCTTAAAGGGAGGAAATCCTATCACGTAAGAACGTTCGTCTCACGGAAGGTTATGGAGTTCCATTTTTTGTAGGAAGGGTAACCATACCAATACTGCCGATAATTTCAGAAACTTCACCTGGCAGTATCTTTGCCAATTAATTTCACCACAAAATCAGACGGTAATTAGATCTGATGGTCAAAAATAACAACGAAAATTTCAGATATTGAAAGCCGGTCGTTTTTCACCTCCTGCACGCTTGCGCGAATAGGAAAAGAGATCCATCAATTACACAAAAAAAGTATATACCATCTCTGTAAAGAGGGCGCTCCAAACGGAGTCATCATTCGAGCGATTCGGAACAGTGAAAGTAAGGCAGCGAGAAGTAAGGTAGCGAGAGTATCGACAACACCAGTAAAAGGGAAAAATCACACTACCGGAATTTGGAACATTTACAACGTTACAAAATTCAAATTCAAAACCCCAAGAAAATCATGAGTAGACAAATCAATGGTTGCAGAAAACCAGGTACACCAAAGAAAAGCTAGAAAGGAAAAGTAGATGCGAAAGTGAGATAGGTTGCGACTGGGAATAATTTCTCGATTAACCGAAATAGGAGAGTAACGGTGTTTTACTGTGCAGTGTCACTGTTCTAAAGTTTCCTAGTTATAAGTGATAACAATTGGCAAATTTCCAATTTTTTTGGAATTAGTGTCGTTAAGTTTGAGAAAAATATTTTATAGGGCTTCTAACTTCATCTTTTACATAAAATAATTACATTTCTGTAATCTAACCTGAATTATATTTGACGAAACATAAACAAAAATTCACGGTCCTTCACAAAGAAGCAACCGGGGGAGATGCCGAAGCAGAATGCAACGCTTACTAAATTTGAGATCTGAGAAAACTCATAATTGTGTGGAAATATAATAGTTGATAGAAGTTTGGGTAAGATCATGTTAGATTACCTACGTAAGTTTACTTTACCAAAATATACCAAATAAATGCATATTACTTTATATTATAGTTTCGTTCTTTTTTAAAATTTATAACGTTATAAGTGTGGCTGAAAAAGCAAAAGACCATTTACATTCGATTCGTCTGACATTCCTCGATCTAACGATATGAGACACGACTAGTCTGTCGTGAGAAACTAAAACTCACCCTCACCCACCCTTAACACAATCAAATGTAAAAAAATACTTTTAGGAGATAATGTAAGTTTAGTTTACCAAAATATACCACAGAGATGGTATATACCACAGAAATGCATATTACTTCAAGTTTCGATCCTTTTTACAATTTATAACATTAGTATTGGTTGTAAAAACTGCATTAGATTCGTCTTTCAATCCCCGATCTAACGCGGTTAGTTTCACTTATTATCAATATTTTTAGTCATTTGAGCCGGTTCCAATACGTTATAATAAATTTTAATAGTTTTGGTTAGTTTTGGTTAGTAGTCTAATCAATTTTCGGTTAGTTTCACTTAGTCTCAACTTTTTTTACTTATTTGAGCGGGTTCGGTTACATTATAATCAATTTTAATAAACCTGGTTAGTCGTTTAATCAACTTTCGGTTAGTTCCTCTTAGTCTCAAATTACTTTACAGCTGGTTCCGATACGTTATAATCAATTTTATTAGATTTGGTTAGTTTTGATTTATTAGTCATCTAATCAACTTTCGGTTTGTTTCACTTAGTCTCAACTTATTTCACTTATTTGAGCTGGTTCTGATACGTTATAAACAATTTAAATAAATTTGGTTAGTTTTGGTTAGTGCTTCGGTCTCGACGAGACTAGTCTCGGTCTCGTCTCGTCTCGTCTCGAAATTCGAGACCGATACCGAGACGAGACTAGTAATTATAACTCGAGACCGAGACCGAGACTTCAAGGTTCGAGACCGAGAGTCTCGTCACGTCAGTCTCGATAGTCTCGGGTCTCGAGTGTTGAAATAAAAATAATTTATAAGTAGAATAGTATGAAAATAATGGGTTGTTTTTTTAAAATTATATGTAAGGTACAAATAATAAAAAATATTTAAGTACACGAAAATCAAGGAAATCTAGGAGAGTATGTACGTATCTAAAGTACAATTTACTAGTTGCCTACCTATATCTATGAGTAACACAAAAAAACAATATTTTCCGAATAGGTCTAAATTATAGGTACCAACGTACAAAAATAAAAAATATACAGGGTGTTCTCAGATGAGGTTACCTATACCACAAACGGACCTAATTTTTAGGTTTTCGATAAAAAGTCATTCTTCATAAAAATTTTTGCTTGTTCGAAAAATACAGCTCAAGTTCAGAAAAAATATTTTTCTTATACAGGGAGCTCAGAATCTTTTAAAACATGTATTTTACATAAGGATAAACTACCTCTATTTCTTATTTATAAGTAAAATGCTATCTGAAAAAGTTGCTTAGAATTACTTCCACAGTCAAAATCTAAAATTTCGAGTATTTCTTAAAAACTGATTTTCCTTAATACCTATTATTAACTTTGGTAATTTGGATTATATGGAAAAATTTTTATGTAGGCGCATTCTAGTGTCCTTAAGGATTGCAAATATACCTACTGGCGGAGAAGAGATTTTTTTTTATTTTTTTTTTAAGTTATGTTTGTTTTCTTTTTTTAATTTAGGTTAGTTTTGGCTAGTTTGGGTTAGTTTAGGTAAGTTTGGGTTAGTTTCGGTTAACCCAAACTAACCATAACTAACCCAAATTAAAAAAAGGAAACAAACATAACTTAAAAAAAAAATAAAAAAAATCTCTTCTCCACCAGTATATTTGCAATCCCCAAAGATACTAGAATGTGCCTAAATAAAAAATTTTCCATTTAATCCAAAAATAGCACAAAACCGTATAAGAAAATTACCTTAACTTTTTTACCTGTGTCACAAATACATTACATTTTAAACCAGGTATTTTAAACAACATTGTCATAATTCGCAGATATAACTGTCACTTCTTTAATTTTGCTTTGAAAAATGCTTACTTTACTGCATCGAATTTACTTAACTAATTGCTATGGTATTGGTGATGTTTCTTACGGTCACGCAATAGAATTATTTCACCAAAAAAATCCTGAAGTTCGAGTCAGTCGACAAAGCTTTAAAAACTTCTACTTAAATTTGATCGAACCGGAGATTTGAAAACCGTAAAGAGGCTGAAAACAATGCACAATGAAGATAACGCAGCGACACTGTTAGTTTTTGATTCAGTAGCAGAAAATCCCAAGCTATCACTAAGAAAGAGGTCTGATCAATTGAATATTAGCAAGGCGCATATTCATGCAATTTTAAAAGAAAATAAATTTACAGCCTACAAGCCGAAAATTATAAACACGTTAGAAGATGGCGATGATGCGCTCCGGTTGGATTTTTGTCTGGAAATTGGGGAAAGATTCTGGAAGATAGACAGTTTCACGAACACATTATTTTTTCCGATGAGTGCACTTTTAGTATAAATGGAGTCGTGGCCTCGTGGCTTCACAAAATTGTCGCTTTTGGTCACAAGAGAATCCAAATTTTACTATTACTTCACGAAGTCAAAAGTATAAAAAAAGTAAATGTTTGGTGCGCTATTACTTTCAAACGAATAATTGGTCCCTACTTTTTTCAAAACAATTTAAATCAAAATTCATACTTAAAGATGTTGAACACTTTTTTCTCGCCCGAATTTGAAAATGAAAATGGAATAGAGGTAGTTTACCCTTACGTAAAATACATGTTTTGAAAGATTCTGAGCTCCCTGTATAAGAAAAACATTTTTTCTCAACGTGAACTGTATTTTTCGAACAAGCAAAAATTTTTATGAAGAATGACTTTTTATCGAAAACCTTAAAATTAGGTCCGTTTGTTGTATAGGTAACCTCATCTGAGGACACCCTGTATAAGTACACCAAAATCAAAGACATCTAAGAAAGTATGTACGTATCTAAAGTACAATTTACTAGTTGCCTACCTATATTTATGAGTAACAGAAAAAAAATATTTTCAAAACAGTTCTTATATAGTTTATAATAATTTCAAATTCACCAACCCGCCGCGCCGGGGATTTACCTAAAAACTATAGACTAGCTAGAGGAGCGTTACTATTCACTTTTTTTTTGTTTTAATATGTTTCTAGTTTATTTTTTCTTATAAAAAATGTAGTTTATTTACATAGGTATGTAGGTATGTTTTTAAGTAAACTTCAAACAGAATCCTTAACTTGCAGCCAATAGCCAATAATCTTTCTGCACTCTGCCAGGTTTATTTACAATCATTTATATTTTCTGCTCAGGAATGCGCCTCATGAAAGGGTTCTTAGGTTTACTTTCGAAAATATAAAATATTATATAGAGTAGACTATACTGACTACTACTCTACTATCTGATATCTTTTTTACTTGCCAACCTCCTTACCAATTTTGTTACCTCTATAAAGATTTTTTTGTGACTTAATTTTGTTTAAAAAAATCGACACTTTGTGAGGTTATTAAAATTATTTATCTGAAAAAACCCAAAACATCTAATTATTATTCATTAACGTGGTAATATCCCAAAATAGGTCGAATTGATAATACCGATTCTTGGGAAGGTTTTCAAAAAAATATATAACATAAAAAATTTCGAAGTGCACGAGACTCTCGACGAGACCGAGACCAAGACCGAGACCACAAAATGTCTAGTCTCGGCGAGACCGAGACGAGACTCGAAGACTCGAGACTTTGCGAGACCGAGACCGAGACTGAGACCGAGACCTCAATAGTCTCGTCTCGTCTCGGCGAGACCGAAGCACTAGTTTTGGTTAGTCGCCTAATCAACTTGCGGTTAGTTTCACTTAGTCTCAAATTATTTTATTCATTTATGTCGGTTCCGATACGTTATCACCAAGTTTAATAACCTTGGTTTCTTTTGGTTAGTCGTCTAATCAACTTTCGGTTAGTTTTACTTAGTCTCAAATTATTTTACTTTTTTGAGCCGTCTCCGATATGTTGTAACCAATTTCAATAGATTTGGTTAGACGTCCAATCAACTTTCGGTTAGTTTCAGTTAGTCTCAACTTATTTTACTTATTTAAGCTGATTCCGATACACTATACTCAATATTAATATATTTGTTAAGATTTGGTTAATCGTCTAATCACCTTTCGGTTAGTTTCACCTAGTGTCAACTTATTTTAGTCATCTGAACCGGTTCCGACACGTTATAATTAATTTTAATAGATTTGGTTCATTTTGGTTAGTCGTTTAATCAAGTTTCGGTTAGTTTCAGTCAATCTCAACTTACTTTAGTCATTTGAACCGTTTCCGATACGTTATAAACAATTTTAATAGATTGGGTTAGTTTTGGTTAGTCAATTCAAATTTCGGTTAGTTTCACTTATATCAACTTATTTTAGTCATTACGTGAGCTGGTTCCGATTCGTTATAATCAGTTTTAAGAGATTTGGTTAGTTTTGGTTAGTCGGCTAATCAACTTTCGGTAAGATTCACTTAATATCAACTTATTTTAGTCATTTGAACCGGTTACGATACGTTATAATCATTTTAAATAGATTTGGTTAGTCTTGGTTAATCGTCGAATCAACTTTCGGGTATTTTCACTTAGTCTCAACTTATTTTAGTCATTTGAGTCAGTTGCGATACGTTATAATCAATTTTAATAAATTTTGTTAGTATTGGATAATTATTGTCGAATCAACTTCCAGTTAGTTTCACTTAGCCTCAACTTATTTTACTTATATGAGCCGGCTCCGATACGTTATAATCCGTTTTAATAGATTTGGTTCGTTTTGATTAGTTGTCTAATCAACTTTCGGTTAGTTTCACTTAGTCTCAACTTATTTTAGTTATTTGAGTCGGTTCCGATACGTTATAATCAATTTTAATAGATTTGGTCCGTTCTGGATAGTCGTCTAATAAAGTTTCGGTTAGTTTCACTTAGTCTCAACTTATTTTACTTATTTGAGCTGGTTCCGATACGTTATAATCAATATTAATAGACTTAGTTAGTTTTGGTTACTCGCCTAATCAACTTTCGGTTAGTATCACTTAGTCTCAATTTATTTTATTCATTTGAGTCGGTTCCGACATGTTATAATTAAGTTTAATAAATTTGGTTAGTTTTGGTTAGTCGTCTAATCAACTTCCGGTTAGTTTCACTTAGTCTCTACTTATTTTAGTCATTTCAGTCGATTTCGATACGTTATTCATTTTTAATAGATTTGGTTAGTTTGGGGTAGTCGTCTAATCAACTTGCGGTTAGTTTCCCCTTCCTAGATCTGTGGTTAGTTTCACTTAGTCTCAACCTATTTTAGTCACTTGAGTCGGTTCCGGTACCTGATAATTAAGTTTACTAAATTTGGTTAGTTTTGGTTAGTTGTCTAATCAACTTCCGGTTAGTTTCACTTAGTGTCAAGCTATTTTACTTACTTGAGCCGGTTCCGATACGTGATAATGAGTTTTAATAGATTTGGTTAGTCGTCCAATCAACTTTCGGTTAGTTTCACTTAGTCTCAATTTATTTTACTTATTTGAGCGAGTTCCGATACGTTATAATCAGTTATGCATAAAACTTGTCGTGACGTTCACTAAAATTTTCCATGTCGTTATGCGACCTTGGAAACTCACTGTCAAGAAACCAAAGTATTCATCTGAACCGGCTCCGATACGTTATAGTCAAATAAAACGTTTCTGGTTAGTTTTCGTTAGTCGCCAAAATTCGGTTCGTTTTGGTTAGTTTTAACTTACTTTAATTTGTGTAACCTATTTCGATATATTTTAGTCCGTTTTGGTGCTTTTGGTTACTTTTGATTAGTTTTGGTTAGTCATTCAATCAACTTTCCGATATGTTATAACCAATTTTAATGTTTCTGGTTAATTTTGGATAGTCGCCAAATTTCGGTTATTTTCGGTTATTTTTAACTTACTATAATATTTTTAATCTGTTTCGATACGTTTTAGCCATATTTGGTGCTTATGGTTAGTTTAGGTTAGATTGTGTTAGATAGTCGTCGTGGGTAGTCGTTCAATCAATATTCAGTTAAATTCAGTTAGTTTTACTTTTAGTCATTTCAATCGGCGCCGATACGTTATAATCGAATTTAAGGTTTTTGGGTAGTTTTGGTTAGTCGCCAAAATTCGGTTCGATTTAACTTACTTTAATATTTTAAAACTGCTCCGATACGTTTTTGCCTTTTTTGGAGCTTTTGGCTACTTTCGGTTAGTCGTTGAATCAACTTTCGGTTAGTTTCAGTTAGTTCCAATTTATTTTAGTAATTTGAACCCGATCCGATAGGCTATAACCAATTTTAATTTTTATGGTTAGTTTTGGTTATTCGCCAAATTTCGGTTAGTTTTAACTTACTTTTATTTTTTTTATTTGTTCCGATTCATTTTAACCCTTTTTGTGCTTTTGGTTACTTTTAGTTAGTTTGGGTTAGTCGTTCAATCAACTTTCGGTTAGTTTCAATTATCATTAATTTATTTTTGTCATTTGAACCGATTCCATCCTCAGAAACAGACTAACGTATATTACGCGATGTGCCAAATGTAGCATGCTCTTTTTCGTGATTTGATACCCCATAATAGGAAAACAAAAACATTTCCAATGTTAAAATTTGATTACTAACACAAGCCAAAAAAAAAATTAAATCTTGGGAAGTGAATAACTAAAGATTACATTAATAAACGCTCAGCCTTTTTAATGTATTCAATAACTCGTTAAAGCAAGGCGTTTCCAGAATATTAGCTTTTATGGCACTCGGTCTCGTGAATTATTTATCAGTTTCTAATTGGCCTAAGGAAAGGATTTGTTAGAGTTCCATACGAAATTCTAGTGAAAACTTTTAGACTTTGTTTGCCGTGTCGAAGCAAATGGATTTAAAAAGCGCACATCGGCAGTTGGAAGATGGAATTTATCAAATGCATGTAGAATTTTTAAACGATGAAAATAAAGGAGAATTTGTTGTAAAAATATTGGAGAGGAAACACTGCTCGCACAACTTGATAAATCTTCAGACAAAATTCTTCCAGTTGTAAAATTTTATACGCATCGGTACCAACTTGAATAAGCTGGAATGAAACCACTAAATGACCGGTTGACAGTCCGGATCTGACCATTCTAGCTACCCTTTGGTGATGGCTTTTAAATGATAGTGAACTTGGAGATGAATGCCTCATAGAAATATTTCAATTCAATATCAAATATAAAGTTCACAGCCACTATATAAATAATTATAATTTTCCTTTTTTTGCCAATTATTGTTCTGATAGATCTTTTATATTTCTTTGTTGCTGTTTTCTGAGAATAGATACTATTTCATATACACATATTTTATTTTCAAATGTTGTCCGTGTTGAGTTATTAATTTAATAGCACTCATGTATTTATTTTGTGTTACTTTTAATTTTATTGCACTGTTAATTGTACCCTAATAATTTAATATAAGCTGCCCTTCAAGCCCAATGTAATATATTGAAAAATAGAAACTGCGCTTATGGTAGCGCAAAACATGTTGACAAGTTCTTATGCTATGGCTTAAAATAGTTCATATAAACTTTATATCGTTAGAATCGCATAACGGTATTATATACAAATTGTCACATTTTGAAAACTCAAATTTATGACATATCTTAGGAGTTCGACGCTGTATTATTGTTTTTAATGCCACCGAAAAAAGATAAAACAATTTATAACTTTCTGATTAACTGTAATTGCTGATTTTGACCAATAAACTTGTTGTGACTTCTTCCTTTTTATGGTATTGCATTTCCGTCCCCACAAAACTAACTTTTCAATAATTATTTTGTCCTGATTTATTAAAGTTCCGCGAAAAGCTAATACGTCACTATTTTTTGGATTTATAATGCAGAATACAATGGCAAACAAAATGTGTAATGGTTATTTTCACGGAGACCCTTTGTTCCTATTTCAATACCGACACCAACTCACGCTGTACAAAAACTACTCAAAATAGGCAATATTAATTTTCTATTGACAATATATCGGGGTATTCAATAGAACACAAAAATATAAAATATACAAAGCGGACCTTCGCACTTCGGAGAAACGCCGCAAACAAGGAAAGTTTTTGATATCTTCGCCTTGGATTTGATTTATGGTCCGTCTTCGAAATTGAAATAGATTACTTCTTTATTTAATTTGGATCGTGGGCAATAAAAACGTGTAAAGGCCACACTCCGAACGGTGCTGAAAGCTTAAAAGGTATAGAGGGGGATTTATCAACAACTTCTTTTGATAATCCGTCAAAAGAAAAGGTGAGAAAGGTTTCTTTAATCTTAATTATATTTTTACTTTTATATTTTCTTGCTATTCGGCTGTTACATAACAGGTAGTGCACAAATGCTTTTAAAATGCGTTAAAAACTAACTACAATATGATAAAATTATGCTCACATAAACGTAATATTAAACAAATAAAAAGCAAGAGTACCGACACAAAATAAAACACTAATAGAAACCAATAATGCAAGTAAAACACCAATATGAGTAGTATTAAAAACAATTTAAATCCTAAGATAAAAAGATAAATGGAGAGTAACACAGAATCACAGACTAAAATATCAATAAAAATTAATAAATAAGGAAAATGTAACGCAAACGTTTTTTGAAAAATTTTCATTCGAGAATTTTTATTTTGGACAATGAACATATTTTGAACAATTTAGACGTCACAGACTAAAACTCTGGTTTATTTGATCCGACAATCCGCTTTATTTTGAAACATATTTTGAGTCTTCGGCCCCTTTATCTACGTTTATGCTAGAAATTGTTACGAATACATCTATAGCAAAAGGTTTTATTGAAATGGGTTTAATAGTTCATCAGAAAATCGCCATTAAGCACACCTAAAAATGTAGATAATAAAGTCAATTGATTTTAGAATGTCAGTGTATAACAAATAATATCTATACGTACCTCTAAAAATCCTTTTCCACTTCTACTACGCTTGCCACAAATTTGATCACTACCATGACCGGGCGTTGTTTTATTTTATTCTGTCTTCAGCGTCAGGAGTACCAGATTGTTTACGAATGATCATCCCCATCTTTGATGCTTTATAGACATATCAAATCCTCGTCATTGTGTTGATTTAATTCATTTCAATCACTTTATTTGTTTGTTTGATTGGAAGGGACCTCTGAATTTGGTAACTTACATAAAGCTCCAATTACGCAGATTTAAGTAAAATTATTTATTCTTGTGTTAGTGTGTAAGTTTGGCAAATGATACCGACAGACCCCTGGAGTATCCCGCTGTATAAATCCTTCCATCTGTCCATGGCGCGCCGCAGCTAGCGTTCCTTACACGTAGGAACTCATATTAGTCCCGATAAAAATCCAATGGCTCGCGAGGGTCGAAATATCATTCCAAAGCTAAGCTAAAGAGGAAACTTCTAAGGATCAGTAATGGAAATCTTCCAGGAACCCAGCGCAAGCGCAACATTTGTAACGCCATAACCTGAGGAAAGGTCTAGTGTCTGAGCTGTGGAGGAGCCGAATCAACAACATTGAGAATCTTTTAAGAACCCAACGCAATACCCACATTGCGGTCCCCTGGTGCATCCCGTTTTATAATTCCTTCCATCCATGCATTGGGCGCCGCAGCTGGAAACTCATATTAGTCCCGAAAAAAAAAACCAATGGCTCGCGAGGGTCCAGTTAACCTTCCAAAGCTAAACCAAAGAGGGAACTTCTGAGGATCAGCACCGGAAATCTTCCAGGAACCCAGCGCATGCCCAACATTGGTAACTCCACAACGTGAGAAACGATCTAGGATCTCAGCTGTGGAGGAGCTGAATCAAGAACGTTAGCACCATTCCAACAACGCAGCGCAATACCCACATTACAGTCGGCAAGATTGTTGATCGGGGATATTCTCGGGGCGATACCCGTAACATCGTTAACCCATTGGTAAAAAGAGGCCTTGAGTAAAATTATTTAAGAAGAGTCACACTTGGCATCAACCCTCTTCGATATGTCTAATTTTTTGTAGGCATGTTACCCACCTAGAGGGTAGTCAAAAGCTAAAATATTAGATCGCGCAAAAATTTATTGGCTCACCTGTAGCCATTTTTCGTTTTTTTTTCACATTTTTGACTTGCATTTGGGTATTTTTGATGACGCAGAGGTTTTTTGTACTAAGTAGCTGAAAATCATTTACCTAGTGTAAAATTGACCAAGGAACAAGTATATTGCCACAGATTTGACTTACGACAAATATCTCCAAAAATTTTGGTTAAAAAGTCCCAAAATTTACCAGAAAAGTCCCAAATCTTGAGGAAATGTTCAAAAAATCTTTTCTTTGACTATAAGAGGCGGTCATCTTGTAGAGAAAAACCAGCGAATCCAATGAGCGCACACCCAGATTTTTGGGACGAACCTCTTGGGACAATGTCCGACCTATGTTGCGATGTACCTGGACTTCCTGAAGCGCTTGGTGCGGGCAGCGAGTGGCGACAGAAAGTGACAAACGTGAGCTGTGCTTCATCGCAGCGCCCTTAGACGGAGCGCCAGGAGGGTTCAGCGTAGACAAACCTCCTAAGCATGCGCGTTGGATAACTTGCCTACCCGGGGCTTATTTGTATCAAGCGTACGAGATCCCGAATTTTTATACCGCGACTATAATATAAATGCGCCGGCTTTTCATATTTTGGGTAAGTTTTGGGTTAGTTTTGCTTGGTTGCGGCCCCGTAGCGAGCGAAGCGAGCAGAACTCCATGCATGAAGTGTTCAAATATTTGGAGAAACGTAACGGGGGTATTATTCTAGCTAACAATTATATACCATTTATATTACAGTCACGCTATAAAAAGCGGTTTACTGGATGCTCGATATATAGACCTATACCTAGCACTGCACCTAATCAGCCTTCAGTTTACCGATGTCTTTGCAGTGCAAATTGTGTTGTAGTGTTCTGGTGGTTCAGTGGTTTGATGCTGGACCTCTGATACGGCGACCCGGGTTTCAATTCCTGTCGGCTTTTAATTTTTTTTTAGATTATGTTTGTAAAAAGTATTTTACTTCATTTTGGGCATGCCTTGGTTTAATTTTGGTTAGTTCCTGTTCTTTGAGCCCCCGTAGCGACGAAGCGAGCGGAGGGTCATGCGTGAAGTGAAATAATACAATCGGCTGATTAGGAGCCGCGCTAGGTCTAACTATAAGTGTGCTCGATACAAAAATGTTACCCGGGGGCTTCGGCTACTGGCGTTCGGCGCTGTGCTATGAGTACGGGCCAGGCCCTTCCCCTCTCTTCCCTCCAATCTCACCTGCCCTACCGTCTCACCCGTCTAGTCTCCTCTCACTGGTCGCTCAGTATGATAAACCTTCTTTAAATAATGCCCTCACCAGGCCCCCCAGACCATTCGAAACTTTGAATGCTTTCAGTAGAATGTATGTTGTTGTTCGGCTGGCAAAAACAAATCCATTACAAGGTCACCAACGTTTACAGCAACGAATCAGTAGTGAATATGTCACTCCTGATCTGATCTGAAATCTGCCAGCCAAGGAGCTAAATTAGCCAGAAGACATGAAAACTTCAACAATTCCACTTCCACATGTGCTTTGTGAAGTAGATCACTTGAAGAGAAGCTTAATAAAATATATTTGACTTCCTCTGATCTGGACAAAATGTACACTCTGATAATTTTGAGAAGGCCCCATTAAAGGCTCTTATTATTTTGTTTCATATAAAAATAAATGTACTTACTTTGGCAAGAACCTCATGTATGTCATTCATTACAAAATATCAATACACTATTTAGATTGTCACACTATATCCCAGAAACAGCCCTGAATACAGGAGAAGTACAAAGGCTCAAAACTAGAACATTGGTAACGCACCTCACGACGCCTAGTAGGCAGCCAAAACATCTGATGCCACCTGGTCAACTACGTGAGAGGATACTGGACGGAAGAGACAGTAGGGCGTGTGAGGTTGGAGGGAGAAGAGGGAAAGGGCCTGGCCTGTGCATAGCACAGCGCTGGCCGCCAGTAGCCGAACCTCCCTGGTAGGCAAGTTATCCAACGCGCATGCTTGGCAGGTTTGCCTACCCTGACCTCTCCTGGTGCTCCGACTAAGGGCGCTGCGCTGCTGTCACTTTCTGTCGCCTCCTGCTGCCCGCACCAAGCGCCCCAGGAAGGCCGGATATATCGCATAAGTAGGCCGTACGTTGTCTCGCGAGATCAAGAATTGAGATTTTTTTAAAGAAAACAAAAACCTGCAACTTTGAAGCCACGCAATTTATAAACAGTTCATCCAAAAGTTCTGGGTATGTGCTCATTGGATTCGCTGGTTCTTTCTCTATAAGACGACCGTCTCGTATAGTCAAAGAAAATATTTTTTGAACATTTCCCCAAGATTTGGAACTTTTTTGGTAAATTTTGAAAGTTTTTGGCCAATATTTTTGGAGATATTTATCGTAAGTCAAATAGGTGGCCATATTCTTGTTCCTTGGTCCATTTTACAATAGGTAACCAATTTTCAGCCACTTAGTACAAAAAACCTCTGTGTAGTCGAAAATACCCAAATTCAAGTAAAAAATGTGAAAAAAAAATTTGGTATGTGCTTAAGACCGCACGACAGAAGTGAAAACTTCAACAGGCGTTTGTCAGAATTTCGATCCGAGCCTTCGTTGCAGAGATACGGGCGAAAACCGGTTTTCCCCCCAAAATCTCCCCTTAAATTAAAGCCCCCGTTCCCCCCGTATGGCCCTCCATGGGGCGCACCTACCATAAAAATTTCGACCCCGTACCTCTTCCCGTTCTCCCGGAATTAATTATTTAAGTTTTTCCTTCTCTCCCCTTCCCTGGCCAAACGTGGGGGGGGGGTACGGGGTCCCGTTTTCGTCCAGGATCTTCTCTTTACCCCGGCTACATCCCCTGAAAATTTCGGCCCTCTACCTATACGGGAACATGCCAGGATAAGGAGCGTTACGTTACATATCCGAGCATGACGCGTGACGCGTGACCGCTCAGTCTCATTCAACCCCCACAAAACATTTTTTTGCAAAACGCGCCTAAAGAAGTTTTCACTTCAAAAACGATAAATTGCTACAGTTTACCAAATACATTTTTGCGGGACCTAATATTTTGGCTGTTGACTACCCCCTAGGTGGGTAACATGCTCACAAAAAATCAACTAAATCGGAGGGGGTCGATGCCAAGTGTGGCTCGTCTTAAATAATTTTGCTCCTTTCAAGATTTTTCTTAATTTACTATGCCTATAAGCTTTTTTAAGTTTAATTTAGTACATGGAAGCGCTCCTTCAGCATTCGCATGTAGATAGCTCAAGTAGCAGAACATAAATATAGCACTAAAACGGGAACCCTGAGTTTGCCAGTTGGATGACTTAATACAGAGGGTGGAACGATTCATTATTGTACCGCCTCCAATGTGCCAAGGATCTAAATAAAACGTATGGAGGCTTTGCCGCTTTTAGAAACGCCTTGCCGCTTCTAGAAACGTCTGCCTGGTTGCAGTCAAACATACCATAATTAAAGAAGACAAGAAAAGGGGTATCGTCATTTACTCGTTCTGCTTTCCTATAGAAGCGAACTGTCTCCATATGAAGGTTGCTGTACTTGTGTATTAGTGCTGTACCAAAAGTCTGTCCCTGCTGACTACTGGCGGACTATTCCAGGAATGAGGCAGTCTAGGCTATGAAGAAAATATTTATTAAATCTAATATTGCCCTCAATGATAAGAAGCATCGGAACCGGTACTGTGCCGCCTCCGAAGTGTCAAAGGCCTGCGTCTTTACAGAGGATGTAGAGGATATGCCGCTGCCAGAAACTTTTACCAGCGACCAGGATGCGGTCAAGCTAACCATAAATAAAGGAAACGGCAGAAGGAAGATCGTGGTTTACTTGTCCCATTTATTATAGACGCGGATAGCCTCCCTAGGAAAGTTGCTGCATTTGTGGAGTATCGCGGCTCCAAGTGTTAACTACTGGCAAACTACTCCAGAAATAAAGCAGACTAAGTTACTCTTGGGTGACCAGGCGCCTTATAGGGGTTAGGGCGTTTCTGGCTCTGAACAAGAGGGACATGAGGCTCGTGATAGGGCTTCCCAGAAGGTACTGTCGCTTGAACAGATATTTGTACCTGCTGCGGATCGTAGAAGATCCGGAATGCAGGTGGTGCTTGGAGGACAAGAAATTGCCTACTTATATTTTCGCCGACTGTCCGACGCTGCCTAGGATAAGCGAGGTACTCATCTACAGAAGCTGCATGTTGATTCCGGAGAACTTTAAAAAATCCAGCCGAGGAGAGGAATGAGTTGACATGCGAGTGGGCATAGAGTGAGCCCAGACTTGTAACCTACGTGCAAGGGATCTCCCGCCCGGTTTTCAAATGCATTCATTCAATACCGACAAATGAGATGTTTTCTTATATATTTCTAAATACTGCCTTTTAGTTTTCATGTCCACTAATAATACACCTTTCACTCAATTGATATTAAAGTATTTCCTGTGTCCCATTGATCATTTTTCCCTTTTTATGTATGTGATCAGCATAGCGCTGAATAGTGTGGAAAGCGGTGACAAAATCAGCAGTCAAATTATCAGTAAATTACTTTAATGGAATAGTAGAGGGTACAATATAGATGAGACAGAATCACCTTTCGAGAAATAGAAAATTACAAAAACTAGTATTGCACTCAAACATGGAGTCTAGTAATCGAGAAGTTTTATGGAAGTACTTTACCACCAGTCTAAGGCGATAATAGTTCACAGTGATTCATTGCAGACCAAGATTTATCATATATGATGAACATATCAAAGATATGTAACTGAGAGGCACAACTAGGTCTAATCTGAAAGGCTCTAAAATTGTTTTATGTCATACCAGTACATTATTGTGTTTTTATACCTTAGATACCATTTACATAATGGATTACTTTATGCCCGTGCGGGCAAAAAGTACACTTTATGGACTCAAATAATTGAATTGAATTCGTATTTTTTTAAATATTTACATATTGTGAATGCAATAACGAACTAGTATGACATAAAAGTTTGTATGCACCACGGGTATTAATAGATGGGTACGCCCTCGGGCGACTTATAAACCCTCTGGCCAGAAGCCCTCGGTTGTGTAACATTGTCGCCCTCAGGGCATAAACATCTACTTAATACCCTTGGCACATAAATAACTATTACGTGTCAGTTAGCTTAGGCAACTAAATATAGATAAAAAGTTGATGGATGATAGGAAATATAGGTACGTAATCATTAGTTAAATTCAAAATATAATATCATGTTGACACTTTCTGGAGTAATAAAGCAGTTGGAAATTTATAGAAATGAGTTTAATGTGAACCTCAAATTGGTTCCGACGCAGCTCGTAATTTACACGTTATGAATATCAAAATTGCTCCATTAAAATAATGGAGCACGTTTAGGTACAAGACAGATATACATTCAGATTGGCGAAGATAACAACCAAAACTTAATCTGGATTATCGTTTGAGAAATTTTTCAGTTACAACAAGTTGTGCTATTATGTCTGTACCGTTATTCGCACAGCAAAAAGCAAACAATATCCATAGTGTTGATTTTTGGATAGCAGCATATTCTGACCCTTGGCGCTTCAGTCATTTTCTGGATCATCGTAATTCCGATCCACACCATGATTACTACACTGCACTACGGTGGAGATTTTGAATGCATTAATTAGGATAAATTAATATTTAAAGGAAACATATTTCTTGGACTCCAAATATTTGATTGTCACTACGCTTCAACTGCCTATGGCCCATCTTCACGTGGATAATAAATCAAAGGTATTCCTGGAGCTCTCCTCCCACCATAGTTCATAGACTCCAGACTTCTCAAGATATCCTGTTTTACCTTTATGCCCGCATAAGTGCTGCTTTGATGTGCCATAAATTTTATGAAGCAATGCTTGTCAAGTGTGGAATTAGGACCTGTGGAGAGGAATATATTCGTAACGAGCCTACTGAATCACAATATTTTATAGTGCAAGTATAATATAAATATATATCAACAGAGATGACCTTTGCGTTGATTTGCTGCCTGGTGCTCACCCAAAAACAGAAGCATATTTGTATTACAGATGTGATCCTGTACGATTGATATGAATATTGAATATGCACGCGGGGATCTGTGTTCCAGGTCAGAGTTCTCAGGATTTCGTCACCAGTCTTTCTGGATCGCAGAGTATTTTCGCAGAAAGCTAATATATTTCTCAACCTTGGATACCGGAAGTTTAAGAATCAAGCCCTACCTAAAAAACTTTCTTTCCTGAAATAACATTGGCCTAAATCACCTTTGAAAAGTATCAAGGAAAATATTTGCCAAGAAATAAAACGTCGAGAACTAGCCTCTAAAACAAACTTTACTCTCGAAGTCAAACAATCCCGCAGTTGATTTTACCAGCAAATTGTTTTCCCTCGATGCTTTCCGGTGATAGCTTAACTCCTGCGAGACTAAAGAAAAACAACAAGCAATTCAAGGAATTTTGCTTTGTCTCTTCTTGCTTTAATAACTCTGATATTATTAATATTATTTAATTAGTAGAAACGACAACAGAATCGAAAACTCAATTAATTTTTCCACTTCCTTCAAGTTCGAATAACTTTATTCTCAGAATAATTACTATGGCTTTAACTGTATTAAGAAACATTGTCACTGAAAATAAAGTGCTCAACACAACTAGCCTACCAAAAAAATCGTCATGTTCAACCTTAATTTTCATTCGAAACGATGATTTTTCAATTTGTAATTACTCGTCAATTATACAGGGTCTTTAATTAAACAGTGCACAAAGGATAATTTTTGCGGAAGAATTTCAGCTCACTCAAGCAGATGTTTTGTAAACCAATTACACTTTTGGAATAACCGAGGATCTACACTAGCACGTAGTAATACAATTGATAAAATACAGGTTGAATAAATGAAATAAAAACTAATAACGAGTTAGATAAACAACTAACTAGAAGAAGTTCCCTCTTTCAGAAAATTGCGGGATATGGTATTAAAAAAAATGTTTCTCTAAATTTAGCAATAGTTAGTTTTAGTGACACGATGTCTTACCCTATTTTGGTATGGTAAATTGTACGCAAAGAAATTTGCAAAATTTCAAAATGTCCCGGAGTATGAACTCGGTGATTAAAAAAGTGTAAGAGGTGTGGAAAATACTCACACTATGAGCAAAAGTTCTTCCGCATAAATAATCCATTGTGCATTCTACTGGAAGAGCCACCCTTTCAAACGTCGCAAAGAAAATTGAAAATTAAAATCCAACTATATTTAGCGGACATATTATGCAATAACACCTATACAAAGGACTAAACGCTCGTGACGTATTGCATTTAGGTCTTTCCTATTTGGAGCGAAGATGTAGGAGAGGGGCTAGCGGGTGGAAGGGTAAACGCGATCGAGACGCAAGAGGTTGCAACGTTGCCACACTACTACGATAGTAGCGAATATTAGGGTGCCCGTATATAAAGGATGTATCTCTTACATTACAATTTCTCCAATAGTTTAAAAAACATATTTACATAAGGCGTTCTTTCCTCTTTCAATAATGTGGTATTTTGTATACTATCTAATAGCAAATAAGCACCTACGTTTTAGATTTCGTGCATTACTAACCATCTCTCTAAATACATACATACGTACATATGTAGTAGATACATTATTCATATTATATATTATATATTATATATCAATACCTATAAAATATACACAGACACCTTGCGTTTACAGATATATTTAAAACCATACATATCCTCGCCGACTAACTTGCCGACCTCAATAATTGGCAGTAGCGCTGGTCCAAAGAACCCCCCAATTATTATCGAAACTCCACTATAATTTCAATATCCTTATACAGCCGGCAACAGCGCAAGCAAAACAAACGATTAGTTTGTGAAATTGCCAAAAATTAATGGAAGCCGCAATCCGAAATTAGCGTTATTTTGTTGCATATTTGAGAAATCGAAATTATTTATGTGCTTTTAAGTGTGTGAAACTTGTACCTAATATTTTGTTGTATATTTCGGTATACATTTTTTACTGTTAGGCCTATTTTTAAATACGGAAAACTACATATTTCGAAAGACCTGTTGCTTTGCCCTTTGTATATAGCCAACAACATTGAGTGGGTATTGGTATAGCACAGTTTATGCGTTTTTGTTCGTGTTTAATTCTGGTGTTTAGTGGTAACTTTAATTATGCCTCAAACGTGACTCTAATAGAAACTATAAAAATGGGCCTAAACACAAATGGTTAAAAGCTACACCCTTTGAGTCCACAAACAAGACGAAATTATGTGAAGCTCATTCTCCTGAAGGAAGTATAAAGAAAAAATATTCAAACATTGGTAATTTTTTACAATAGATTTACCAAAACCACGGCTAAAACCATACCGACTCATTGTAGAGGTGTTGTTGGCTGAAAGCTGACTGTATACGATCTATTTTTTTTAAATTGTCCTTGTCACCTATTTATCAAAAAATATGAAAATACAACCAAGTAAAGATGAAAGCTTAATAATATTGTAAACTAGAAAGCGTATTAACTAAAGAACACTCAGTCTAGAGTTTGCACTTGATACTTGACACTGAAGGATCAAATATTATGAGTATTATCTAAACATGTTTTAAAAACAATCAGTCAAATATCAACAAAATTTAGTATAAAAGAACGGGCAAATCAAGTAGACGACAACTTATCTGGTTGAGTATTTCCCTTTTAATTAAGACAAAACGCTCCTCCTGTAATAAGCTCAAACCCTCCCGATCCTGATGATCTGGTTAAGTAGTTCCCTTTTAATTAAGGCCAAACGATTTTCTGGTAACCAACGTCAAACCTACCGATCTTGACTTTCTGGTTAAGTAGTTCCCTTTTAATTAAGGCCAAACGCTTCTCTGGGAACCAAGATCAAACCTCCCCTAAAGTTACGTCAGTGAAAAAGTAAAGTAAAAAGTAAAGTGAACCATAGATAAAAGTTAAACCTAATTAAAGCATATCGATTGATACGATACATAGAGATAGTTACACCACGTAAATTAAAGAAAAGCCAAATAAGGGAGTACATAATATGGATTAAGATAAGGAAATAAGGAATAATATAAGGCACCTATTATTAACGATAAGTAAAACATAAGCGAAAATCTTGTAATTTATGTGAGATAATTTACACCGAAAAACAAGCATTGGCCTTCTTAGA
>MU186784.1:0-31243 GCA_016904865.1 Pissodes strobi | reverse complement strand
AAAAGTAAAGTGAACCATAGATAAAAGTGAAACCTAATTAAAGCATACCAATATAACTGAAACGAATTAAAACGCTCATAACAATTTAAAGTAAAAGTAAACTCAAGGGAGCCGAATAGATCGAGTCCAGTCAGTCCTCAGCGAATGGTCATGCGTTTTACGCCATTCTGGTAAATTGTATTCAGTAATAGTTTTCATTTTAAATACATACCTTCCTGTATCTGAAGACCAATATACGTACAGTTTATTTCGAATTAAGGGAGTCGTTATTCCATCTGATATACAACCCCCAGCTCAAGGAGGAACGCCGCCAGTAATCCCACTCAGCAGCACGCATCTGAGCAGCGCCCAAATTCCTCTTTGACAATATTGATGAGTAAAATTTGTCAAAAGCCCTTGAAATAAACAAAATTGAGCTTGAAGAGAACGAAAAAACATACATTTACATAATTTTGGAGAGTTTATTGTCAAATTTTCTACATTTAAACCACCAAAGATTGAACATTTTAAGCAAGCCCTCTTGAAGATTGATTTGGTAAATGCAGGCAAATGGCAGGTGGTGATTATCATATTTCTGTGCGACAGTTATATGAGACAGACAAGAGACTTAGAATTCAATTTATATTAACATTTCAGTATCGCAGTTTTGGCCCTATTAATGTTAGTAATTTCTATGGACTACCTGATCATGACGCAGATGAAAATTGCTCTCAACAAGACTTTTCCCAAATTAAAAATATATTGTCTGAAATGTTAATAAATGATGATCACTTTCAGGATATCAAAGATGTATTGCCGTTAATTATATGTTTAGATTGGGTTAGTTTGGATTAATTTGGGTTAGTTTGGGTTAAAATGTGACAGCTGTAAACAAAAATTGGTATATGTCGAGCCATTTATTGTTGAGAACAATTTTGATCTCATTAATAAATTAAACCGTGGAGGACTTTTATTTTCCCCAAGGACAAGTTATAAATCTTGTATTTGTGACTCACAAAATCTTTAATAAGTTAATAAATGAAGTTGAGGACATATTTTTAAAAACTTATAATCGTTCATGCCTCCCTTAATTTTGGAATATTTTATTGAACAAAAACATGTCTCACATTTCAATGGATGCGCTAATCATAATGGAAAAAGCGTTTTAAAAATAATTCTCAAAAGTATTTCCAATACACTCTTAAAAAATTATTGTGCTAAAAATAGCGACCATTTAAAAAATTTAATAGAAAAATAAAACTCGTTACATTTACAAATTAAGCCATATACCTACCTATAGATGCGAAAACTACACCTAGTATTAAATCAAAATACAAATATATCTTTTGGGATTTGTCAAGCAGTCTGTCATATAGCTAGCGTTCTTTAAAATAAGTTAATCATTGATAATTTTCATAAATAGTAGTGTATGTATCTCCATATATGATTAAAATTGTGCGGCCTACATCGATGACGTCACACGACAAGCACTAAGGCCTTGTTATTGAGTCGATATTGATATATGACACTTTAAATATGATGAATTTTTTGGTCGCCGTGGTTATTGGGTTGACACTTTACTTGAAGAATAAAGTTATACATACTTGAAGAAACTGGACCTACGAGGACAATAGCGTGGATTTTAAATATGTGTCAAGTGGTATAATAGTCGTACCAGGAGAACGTTCCGGTCCAAATTTTTGTTTGTTGGTTGTTTATGTACCCAAAGAAGTTCCCCATGATCCTCTTTTAGGAAAATTGCGAAATATAGCATCATCAAATTTTAGCTTTAATTAATAATTCGACGACTTATCCAATTTTGGGCTTTATATAAATAATTGAGCATAATATTATTTTTAGAGCCAGTATACTCAAAAGAAAAAAATATATTTACATTAATTAAGGAAATATAAACTTTGTGACGTGCTAGATGGTAAATTGAAGGCCAAAAACCTTAAGAAACAAAAAATATATAAAACATACTTTTAAAAAGAAATATTTTTATATGGAAAAAACAACATAACTTGACAAACAAAATTAAACAGGCGCGGAAAATATATGCTAGTATGATCCGAAGTTCTTTCAAAATAATAATCATTTATGTACTCCAATGGATCTTTCGAACGCCAGAAAGAAAATTAAATTTCACCTTTATTTAGCGACACTTCAAACATTATGAATTTTTTGGTCGGCGCGGTTATTGTGTTGACACTTTATTTAATAATAAAGTTATCCATACTTGAAAGAACTAGACCTAAGACAAAAATAGTGTGAATTTTATTGAAGTACTCTTAATTTTTACCTAGCAAGGTGTGTTAACCAGCATTTTACAAAAAGACATTGATAGTTTAAGGTTGAGTTTGTCATAACAAATAGTTTTTACTTGTCACCGTTTTTAAAATATACATTTTACTAAATAAATTAGTATATCTTCATCAGGTTATGGGCCCAGTACGTTACCTAAGTTAGAAGCTTGAGTTGAAGGCAGAATTTTATTAGTACAGAAGATTGAAATTATGGATCCAGTGAATCATATCAAACCCTTAACAAGTGAGACCGACTGGCCAATATGGAAGAACAAAATGAGGGATATGCTACATTATCATGAAGGTGCATTAGATGTTATTGATGGCAAGCTAAAGAAGCCCAAACCGCTTGGAGAGGAAGCAACAGAAGGTCAAAAGAAGAAATTCAAAGAGGATTCTGATTTGTACCGTAAGGCTAATAGTTATGCTAAGTCAATGATCACAAGCGCAATAACTGAAAATTTATATCAAAAGATCATGGCCAAAACCACAGCCCATGATGCGTGGCTCGCACTAAAAGATCTCTTTGAAGCATCAGCTAAGGATCAGTTATTTAAGCTTTGTACAGATTTCTTTGCTTTTAACTGGACAGCGAATGAAGATGTGTCGACCCATATAGCCAAGTTGAAGAGCCTGTTTTCTGAGTTAAACAGCGGTTTAGCATTAAAGAAGGAAAACACACTTCCAGAGTTAATGGTAGTTTGTAAAGTTTTACATATTTTACCAGAAGAGTTCAAGACTTTTAAGACAAGTTGGATGCTGCTGTCAAATGACAGTGACAAGAGTAAGACATTAGATGATTTGACAGTACAGCTTTGCATGTTTGAGAGAAATTTTGCCAAGAGTAAGGATGGCAACAGTGAACAAGAGGCTCTCGTCATAGAAAAGCATGCTAAGGTACATAGTAGAAGTAAGGACACCAGTTGCAATTATTGCAAGGCCAAAGGTCACTGGGTATGTAATTGTAAAAAGTGGATTGCTGATGGTAGGCCGCCTAAGAACAAACCAAAGACATCAGATGTGAAGACTAAAGAAGATGCAAATATGACATTGTTATCTTTAGACGAAGTTATGATCACAGAGCATGATGAGTCAGTTTGGTGGGTAGATAATGGCGCAACCAGGCATGTTACAAATACACCCATGTATTTCGTCGATTTTCAGAAGTTTGACAATCCATGTAATATAAGAGCTGCAGGAAACGAGACGTTAGGAGCAGTTGGAAAAGGTACAATACAATAATTTTTGTATTCCAATAAAAATAAGAAAACAGGATTTGCTTACCTTGAACGACATATGGTATGTTCCTCAGATATCGAAAAATCTATTTTCAGTTCTAACAGCACATGATAGAAATATAGATGACAGTATTTTTACGTCTACGTCAACAGAATGTACGTTTAAAACTGGAAATAATGCATTAACAGGAACCAGAGAGGTTGGTCGATGATTGTACAAGCCTAACATGAATCCAATCATTCCAGAAGCAGAGGTTCACTGTAGTATTGCAGAAGCTGATAAATCGATGTTGCAACTGTATCATGAGAGATGGGGACACCAAGACAAGAGGTACGTAAGAGCAAAACTTAAGAAAGAGATGGGAATCAAAGTCAAAATGGACCAAGAACTCTGTGAAGCATGTATTTATGGAAAGATGCATAGGCTTCCTTTTGATATAAGAGAAAGAGCTACCAAACCTGCAGAGTTAATATCAGCTGATTTAGTGGGACTTTTTGATTTATCATTTCAAGAGTACAGGTACCTTTTAATTATTAAAGACAACTATACGCAGTTTAGAATTAGTTATCTTTTAAAAGAGAAATCCGAAGTTAAGGATAGATTAAAAGATATGCTGCAGTTGGTAGAAAACGCAGGTCATTCGATAAAAGAATTATTGTCAGATGGAGGTGGAGAGTTTGACAATAATGAGGTTAGATCGTTACTAACAAGTAAAGGTATAACGATAAGACTAACAGCGCCATATACCTCAACAGAATGGCGGTAGTGAGCGAGAAAACAGAACAACTATAGAAATGGCTAGAACATTTAAGTTTTCCAATCCAGAAATCGAGTTTCCACCAGGACTAGAAGGACAGAATTAGTCAATACAGCCATCTATGTACTAAAGGGAACTGGTAAATCTACAGTAGAAAACGTTAGTCCGTATGAGTTATGGTATGGAAAAAGACCAAGAATAAAGCATTTAAGGGTAATTGCTAGCGCTTGCTATTTCCATATTCCAGTTCAGAAAAGGCGAAAAATGGAAAAGAAAGCAATGAAAGGCTATCTAGTAGGCTATGATGGTGATGAACGCTATAGAATTTGGGTAAAAGAAAAACATAGAGTTTTTGTTTCAAGAGATGTTAAGTTCCAAGAGAAACTGAAAGTATGTAAAGAAGTACCCATAAGCTCTACAGACCAGAAAAGCACAGATAGATATATCGAACTTCCCATGAGATCGCAAGACAGAAATACGGATGAAACTAGATCACAGATTGTAGAAGAGTTACCAGAACAGCAAGAAGAGAATGGTGTAAGAATGGTGTATAAGATAGAAATTTGGAAACTGAGATAGAAGATGTGGAAGAAAGTGAAGGTGAGGAAGAAAGTTCTTCATACAATTTAAGAAATCGTCAAACTTTAAAATGCCCTGATCGTTTTGAAGAATGCATTCACCTTGCTAAAGAGTTAGTATGTACGATTGAGACTCCTCAAACATATAAAGAAGCGCTTAAAACCAGGGAAAGAAATGAATGGAAGAAAGCTATGGACAGAGAAATGAGTTCATTGATAGAAAACGAGACTTGGGAGCACACAGATTTGCCAAATGGATTTAAAGCTCTTCCCTGTAAGTGGGCTTACCGAGTAAAGATAAATCCAGATGGAAGCGTAGATAAGTTTAAAGCCAGACTAGTAATAAAAGGCTTTGCTCAGCGCCAAGACATAGATTTCAATCAAACATTTAGTCCAGTAGCCAAGTTATCCACAATAAGATCCGTTTTGAGTGTTGCAGCTAGTGAGTAGATGTACTTACGACAGTTTGACGTTGTGACAGCATTTTTATATGGTAATTTAGAAGAGACTATATATATGGATAAGCCAGAAGGTTATCATGATGATTCCAAAAAGGTTTATAAGTTAAAGCGTAGCTTATATGGCCTAAAACAAGCACCTAGATGTTGGAATAAGAGATTCAATGATTTCCTTTTAAAACTAAATTTTAAAGTAAGTGAAGCCGATCCATGTTTGTAGATAAGAAAAAGTAATGAAGAAAAGATGTTCCTTACTTTGTACGTGGACGATGGATTGATTGTGGCTTCGTCTAGAGTAGAATTAGACACTCTTTTGGCTGATTTAGGAAAAGAATTCAAGATAACGTCTAAAGAATCAAGTTATTACTTAAGCTTGGAGCTTGAGAAGTAAGAAGAAAGCATAAGAATAAACCAAATAAGCTATACAGAAAAAGTACTAGAAAAGTTTGGTTTTTCCCAATGTAGACCTGTATCAACTCCGATGCTTAAACCACCTGAAAGCACCATACAGAGTTAAAATTCAACATCAGTAGATTTTCCTTACAGACAAGTCATAGGAGCTCTAATGGTTGGGACCAGACCAGATATAGCCTATAGTGTGGGTGATTTGTAGATATTTTTAGAAAATCCTAACCATGAACATGTCATTTTTGCAAAAAGAGTTTTACGATACCTTGCTGGTACAAAGTATTTAGGTATCTAGTATAGATCAGCAAAAGATCCCAAGATCGAAGGCTACAGTGATGCAGATTTTGGAGGTTGTTCAGATACTGGGAGATCAACTTTAGGAGTAGTATTTACATTTTCCCATGGAGCAATATCATGGCTAAGTCAACGTCAAGGCATAGTGGCAACTCAACTACAGAAGCAGAATTAATTGCAGCCAGTGAAGCTACAAAAGAATTGATTTGGTTGAAGAGATTGTTCCAAGAAATTTGGCAACTTAGAGACGTTTCCATTCTGCAAGTGGACAACTCAGCAGCAGTTAAGTTGGCTCATAATCCAGAGTTGCACCGTAGGACCAAGCATATTAGTATAAGACACTTTTATGTACGAGAACAAGTATTAGAGGGTTCTATAGCTGTGAAGCAAATTCCTACAGAGCAACAGTTGGCAGATCTTCTAACGAAACCTTTAGCGAAGATTCGTCTACAAATTTTAAGGGGCCGATTAGGACTTTTGCAAATCTAATTAACAAGGGAAAGTTAATTTTTACCTAGCAAGGTGTGTTAACCAGCATTTTACAAAAAGACATTGATAGTTTAAGGTTGAGTTTGTCAGTCATAACAAATAGTTTTTACTTGTCACCGTTTTTAAAATATACATTTTACTAAATAAATTAGTATATCTTCATCAAATTTTAACATGCCTGATGTAATCGTATATTTTTGAATACGGCAAAAATCAGCTATTGCTTAAAATCTGTAAGCAATAGACATATTTTAGTCTTTTGAATGATATATGAATGACAAATAATAATATTTGAGATTTGGTGGAAATGGGTTGAAGATATATAGGAATGCGGCAAGCAGCACAGATCATACTCATTTTTCTTTGTTGGGTATAGAAATAGGGAATGCAACATGCAACCAGTTGGCAATAATACTCTTGGGAAAATCCCATGCAATGAGTCTTCCAAATCCCCAATAACATGCTGACTATTGTCTCTGCAGATCGTCTGTGTCATTGCCTGCAGGTTCAGGAGCTGATTTATTAACCGTTAAGGGACATGGTTGTTGGGCTCTAACACAGTGATAGAAAGCTGTATGGAAGATGCCATAAAAAATAAGAAGAAAGGGTCCTCTAATATTTTAGATAACATTTTAGGCGCTGATGGTCCTTCAACAAGTTCCAACACTCGGTAAATAAAGTTAATTTCTAGAAATTCAGCTTACTTGCCATCTGATGGAATTAATTTAACATGTTGTTTAAAATTTGTAATTAATGTCCACAATAAATAAATGTTATTGAATATTTTATAACTAATAATAACAAATGAAAGTGGTGACTATTCTACCTTTATTTATTTTTTATTTTAAATTTGCGTGTTTATATGAATTCATAATGGCAATGAGTTTTATTATGAAGGCCATAATGACATTGAAATGGGGCGGCTAAAAGTATCATAAAGACACTAACCTAGACTAATTTTTAACCAAATAACTTTTCTCGCATTTCTATGGAATAAGCTGCTTTACTTTTCTCCAAGTGCAATTCTAAAAGATTTTCTGTTCAGACTGACAAACGAAATTTCTGAAAGTTTTTACTACGCTACATGCTTTTAGTGCTCTCAAGTTTCATGTAACAACCTATAAAGGACCACTTACTTATTTACCTTTCGAAACTCTGCAAAGTTTTTAAAGGGGCGTCTGATAAAAACTCTTTGCCTTACAGAAAAACTTTTTGCATGGAGTTGGTAATAATTATTTATGCTTAAGGAAACGTAATTGTAAAAAGTTAATGATCAGGTTTGATTTGTTTGAGTTTCAACGCTCTGCTTTGTAGGAGTATGTGCCACAAAGCCTAACGATCTGAATAAGACAAAGCGTTCACAAAATTATTTTTCTACAGGCGTGAGTATTTAATGTCTTTAGCACAAGCATTTTAGTTCGTAAAGTGTCATTTTCCCGAACGCATTGAGTATAATTTAGAAAAAGTATGTAGCTGGTGGCAAAATTTGACTGCCTCAGGTTGTCTCTTCATAAAGTTAGAAACTTTGTTTGATATTATCCACTAACTTTCTCTTCTTTGATAAAAACAAAAAGAAAATTAAATTATTAATATTTCATTATGAAGAACCCTCGTAGGCACTAATAATTTTTGCTGTAGCAATTAAAAATATTTGGCTCTGATTGTTTATGTAACAGACGTTTCTGGACATTCCGATCTACAGTAAATTTCGATATGTGTCTTTAATTTTATGATATCGACAGCAAATTCTTAAAAAAAATAAACTTTAGCAGCAGCTAATAAAGCAAGTTTGAATTTGTTACCCGTAAAGTCAAAAGAAAGATATGAGAAGCAATATTCCCATTTCACTGATTGGTGTAATACCAAAAATGTAAAACCAACAAAAGAGGAAGTATTTTTGGCATATTTTTTGGAAATGTCCAAATCCTGTAAGTCAAACACGTTATAGTCTAGATATTCAATGATAAAAAGTATTTTTAAAGTTAAACAAGATTTGGCTATTGGCAAAATTCATAAAATAACTGTCTTTATGAAAAGGCAAAATGTTGGATTTCGTCCGAGAAGATAAAAAATTCCTAGTCAAGAAGACGTAAAAAAATTTATAAGTGGGACACCCGATAAAATTTACCTGATGATTAAGTTGGTAACGATTTTCGGATTCGCTAGTGCGTGCAGAAAAGAGGAACTAACGAAAATCACCATCAACCATATAAAAGATAAATAGAACTTGATAATTTTCAATCAAGAACTCCAAAAATCATTCCGGAAGATCCTTTACGATACGTGACATATCCAAAATATTTAGGGTGTGGCATGATGGATTGTTAAGAGAATTGACAGCATACGGACAACCACCAGCACTGATTATTTGGCTTTCCAATTTCTTAAGAGATGGAAGCATCCGGGTTGGTATTGATAAACATCTCTCGGAGGAATTTAAACTCAATGCCGGAGGTCCTCAAGGGTGTATATTATCTCCCGCATTGTTCATGCTCTATATCAACTATCTCTTGGAAGGGACAAACAATTTTATGACAGCACTCTTATATCATCATTCATGTCGCGAGGTCCAATGAGCCCTGCTCGTTCTCAACGCGAGCGAAAAAATATGATTGCTGAACGTCGTCGTGGAATGGGGTGTGGAAAACAATGTCCAGTTTAGTGCAGGAAAGACTCAAGCAGTTGTTTTCTAAAAAAAAGCAAACACCACAGGACCTGACTTATCAACGAAAGGACAAACACTGATTCTGGCGTCATTCATATGCTTGCTGGGCATCAACATGTCTTGGCATAATCACGTCACGAAAATCGCCAAGGCACTAGCACAAAACCTAGAAGCACTCTATAGAGCAAAAAGTTGTAACACCTCATCGGCTCTTACTGCTCTATAAGGTACCCAAATACTTGCTCAAGATATTGGACTCCATACAGACAGCAATCCGTCTTGTGGATGACTCAGAGTTGACTAAAGACCTTGATAGCCTTGAACATCGGAGAAAAGTGGCGGATTCACCTGTTTACTGTCGATGCTACTATGGAAGGTGTTGAACGAGCGGGCACTTAGGATTCCGCCTAGAGTTGTGCCATCAACATACGATTCAGTTGCGAACACCTAGGACGTCGCTGTTACGGTGTTGCGCGTAAAAACCCTCTTAAATGTGTTAGCAATACATAATAAATAAGATGGTACCTACCCTTAAGGATGCGGCCAGCGCAACATGTGCTCCGGCTTGCTCGTCGGTGTGGGAGTTTGTTCAATTATTTACTCTTGGCCAGGGCGCCACCAATTTGAAATAACTAAATCCGCAGACCCAAACTAGAAGATCCTCGGTGTTAAGAATCCCTAAAGGCGATTCAAAATCAAACGACTATCAATTACACCTGTTTGGTCAAGGCATTTCAGAGCAAATAAAAGACGGTACGTTCGTGCAGGTTTAAGTTTATTGGCGCTCTTTAGGTTTGACGGTAACGTGTTGCCATATTTCTTTCAATAAAAAAAATGATATAAATATATAAAAGAAAAGGTAAAAGAGCTTAATTGAAAACAAGTAATAACCTATATGCTCATAAATATAGAACTAGATCAGTTGCGTATATATACAGACATTAATTTAAATTAAATTGAATTATAATAGAAGTGAAATAGATAAAGAACAATCGAACAATTATTAGGCACGTTTAGCTATAACTAAAGTAACAATACAATACCAAATGATTACGAATTTCAAAACCAAGTTCAACAAATTAATCAATAACCACAATATACATAAGGCGACTATCGAGTTATCAGTCTAATTGTAGCTACTAAACTTTGTGCGCGTTTACCATGGTATACGACTCGCAGTTGTGCATAAATAAACCTTACTGATTCAGATTATGAAATACCGTTAAGTAAAATTATTATAACCGGATAGCCAATAAATCAAAGGACAATGTTGATTATTTACCACAATATAAATCAAATTGTAAGAATAAGAAATATAATATAAAAAAACTATGAGAATCAATTGAATCACACTAGTAAATAGTATCTCTACCAGAGGTATACTGATTTAAATTAGCATCGGTAAGCTTTGCTTACACCTAAACAGTTCCAAAAATAGTTATATCAATACTACGCAGAAAGAAATCAAACATAAGGACAAAAGAATCATCTATGAGTGCTCGACTGCAACACGATACCGAGGATCATGAACTCTTATTCAATACGCTTCACTTCACGATAATATTACTTCTTGTAAAAGTAATGAGTATAAAGTCATGTTATGCCTGTTCCAGGCTCAAGTTATCTTATGTTTGATGATATTGCATGATATAAGTGCAAGAATTATTAAATTTCAAAAATAGCACTTCCTAGATAGCAGTATTGTGCAGTAGATTCAATCCCCCCTGTGAACCGTTAGAAAATTATAACTCAGTGACTTACACCCTGATAAAAGAAATCCCCCTGTACATAAAATAGATGAGTATGTACAAAATTTAAAATATATATATTTAGCAACGTAGGGTTTTCGATGGTGATGACGTATTGGGAGCAAGGCTCTCTCCTATAGGTATTCATTGAGGAAGGAAGCGGCATATTTTGTTTCGGAATTCACCGCACGTGGCCAGTCATCAAAAGATATCTTGACTTCAGGCAAAATCCAACCAATCCACAGTCAAATGATTTACTACAACAGCCTAGTAACTATGCCACTTCTTAGCCCGAAATAAGTATTATCCCCCTTAGGGCGAATTAGAAACTCCTAAAATTTTTATCAGGCTTACGCACTACATTCTCTTTGGAGAGTTTCCCAAGAAAGAGAACGAGGTCAGGTCAAAATCGTCCACCTAGATCGCCAAGTTCAATGTTAAAAAGCTAGAAAAAATTCGACCCACAGGTCAGCTTTACATTGTCCTGCGACTCACGTAACATACCACAAGCTGGTTGCCACCAAATTTAATAACATCTTCAATATGCAATAAAACGTACCTAAGGCTGCATGGAATTATGTATTGCTGGCAGGGCAAAGAAACCCAACGATAAAACCATTATTGACAATGACCAAACAACCAGAAACTGCTTCGTTCCGGCCTGACATCAAAAGTGTTAAACGCATGAATCCGCGATAATTTAGACCTAAACGCACTTTTAGCCCAGAGCCTGTGTCCTTGTTGGAACACCTGCGAAGCAACTCGAGTGGTGTTGCCAAAGTTAGAGAACACACGCAACCGCTAAAACATCTTGCCTGCGTATATTTAAAGCGAAAGCGAAAGACAGTCGTTTAATATCAAACTGATGGTAGCATATCAATCAATTATGTTGTTTCTTGTTGGCTTGGACCGCAGACACATCAAAATCGCACGAAGATCGCTAGAGAACATGCACATCTGGCAACACTCCAAGAGTATCTCTTTCATTTATTACATCCCTCGATGGGCAACCAACAATTAATGACCTTCGTTTTTGTATAATAAGTTATTGTCAAGTCAGCTGTTTCATCTGACGTTTGAAGGTTATATTAGAAATAAACATTGACTGAATTTTAACTTTCCTATTAAATATTGAAACAAACCCAGGAAAATAACCGACAAATTCCGAAACCAATGTTTCTGACATCTATGAGACTGTTTTTAATGTATATTATCACCGAGAAGGCGATTATTCGCAAAGGTAAGAGATTTAATTGAACGTTTTGAAATGCATTGCTATAATGCCTATAACTTTGAATGTTTTCTCGATAGAGACGGCCAGAATACCATACGATTTATTGATTGACTATGTGCTAAGCCAGTGAACAGGCTCATAAGGCCCGATCGATGCTATCAAACAGAGAAAATCAAGTTACGTATACAACTATCGTACTTTCAAATTTTCCCTCTAACAGCTCGATAAAAGGCTCGGGTCATACGACAATCATGCAGGATCTAAACGAGTAAGTAGTATTATAGTTAGCTTGACAGGCTATCATAATAGATGTAGGATTAAAGGTGAAATAACTGACTTTATTTGATCTCTTTTTGTTACATGTTTTCATGCTAAATTGACATGTAACACTGGACTCCTTTATCTGGAGGGCTGCCTCGCTCTAGAATGGACTTCCAAGCAAATTCCTTCCAGAAAACTACAACCTTCAGTGCTTCAAGTCCAGCGCCCACCATCTTCTTGGCACACGCTCCGCTCTTTGAGAGGTATACGGCTCTTTGTGTGTGTGTGTTGAACATAAAAAAATTTAAAGAAACAAATAATGAGTATCTTTGTAATGAGGAATGTATACAGAAAAGGTACAAACTTGCATCCAAAAGAATTCTCTACACAGTATAAACATGAAAATTGTACTGTCCAACTTGTATGCATCAATTAAATAGGAAAAATACCCTCCGAAATCACAGCCTATTTACACTTTCAAAATCCGGAACTGTACACGGGTCACAGTTTTAGGCGATCCTCGACTACTTTTCTTGCCGATTGTGGAGAAAGGATCACAAATATTAAGCATTTGGAAGGATGGAAATCAACTTCTGTTCTTGACTGGTACTTCTAATGTTCAACAAAACTTTTCATTTGAACGCTCAGTCATCTTCCAAATGTAATTTAGAGCCATTAACGTCTTGTCCAGAACGCGAAGGCCTTTTCGTAATCAACGCGAAGGCCTTTTCGTAATCAACGATGATTTTGCAGAGAGGCCTATTGTGTTCAATGCATTTATTGATAAGTATTTTAATTACTTGCAGACCAAACATGGCTAGAAATCCAGCTTGCTCGCGAGGTTGGTAAAGGTCGAATTTATTTGTCAATCTCTTGCCCTGCTACTTCTCAAAATAAATCCAAGACTATGTGGAAAACTATTAACCAACTTCAGAGAAAGCATACTGGTGACAGTATTGTTGAGGTGGTTAGAGATGGTATTAGGCTTCCGGATGGCATAGCGGCCGATGAATTTAATGATCATTTTATTGGGTCAGGCCATTTGAATAAGACTGTGGATGTACATTTTCTTGAATCAAATATCCCTTTACAGGGTGTTACTATGTTTTTGCGTCCTCTGTGTGGTCCGGATGTCTGTAAACTCATAGATATGCTTAAGACTTCCAACGCCAGTGCATATGATGAAGTGTCCAACAATTTGTTAAAAAAATTTAAGACTGAATTATCTGAAGTACTTGCTTTTCTGATGAACTTGTCAATCGAATGTGGTACGTTTCCTGATAAGTTGAAATTAGCTACTGTAGTGCCACTATATAAGAATAAGGGAGACTGTAATGATTATACAAGTTATCGACCTATTAGTCTTCTAACTAGCATCTCTAAAATATTTGAACTCAACATGAAAGAACATTTATCACATTTTTTGAACGTTAATAATATACTCTCACACGCTCAACATGGCTTTACAAAAAATAAGAGTACAGAAACAGCGCTCTGCTTTTTTAATAAAAAAATTATCGATGCATTGAATAGTAGACTGGCAGTTATAGGTCTTTTTATCGATTTTTCTCGCGCCTTCGATTTTGTCCACCACGGATTACTGCTTGCCAAGTTGGGCCGCCTCGGGGTAAGAGGCTTGCCATTAAAATTATTTAAGTCGTATTTAGAGGGAAGATCTCAAATTGTTCAACTTAATAACATATCTAGTAAAATTAATCAAATTCAGCAGGGTGTTCCTCAAGGATCAATTCTCGGAACATTGTTGTATCTCATTTACTGTAATGATCTAATCAATTACATTAACAATTTTTCCAATAATGTTCAGGCAATTTGTTATGCTGACGACACAAATATTTTAATTTTCAATGAGTCAAAAAATGACCTTATTCTTGATGCCGAAGCTGTCTATCAGCGAGTTGTGTTCTGGTCCGAGAAAAGTTTCCTAAATATTAATAAAAACAAAACGGTAATAATGAACTATATTGTAATCTACTAAAATGCATAAGCTACTAAACAAATATCACCCTGTCGCAAGTTTGAACTTGAACTTGAAGATTGTTATATAAACATTAAAGGCAAACTATAAACAACGCGAGCAATCAACGGGAGCGACTTTGAACCTTATGCATGCAATGATCATCACTTTGTTTTATATAAATACGCTACCGAATCCTCAGTTCGGCAGACATTGATCTCACCTCCAGCTCCCAAGGTTAGTCACTTGACGACTGCCTTCTGGGTTCTATCCGCTCCTAGAGTTAGTCATACGGCTGCTTTAGGTTCCATTCCTTTCCTACCAAACCTGGTACCGGTTAGTTACTTGACGACTGCTAGGGCCAGGGGTTGCACAACCTCCATAGTAAATAAAGTCTTGACGAGAAGTTTGTCAGAGTGTTGAGAAAGACAAGTGTCTAAATAGTCAGTTAAAAAGTTTAGTGAAATATCTTAGTGCTCTTAAATAAAACCCAACCCTTAAGAAAAACTATAAATTATAAGACAGTAAACAAAGACCTATGAACAGTACCTCAAATCGAGAAAACATGCGCACCGTAGTAATCGGGTATAATAGAATCTCATTTTCTCTGACCAATAATTGTTGTTAAAGTTTTATCGTTAATACATTGTTAGTGTTATAAACTAAACGTGCTTTCTTTATCATCTCTTCTTACCCCACGTGACGCGATCCCGGTCTACCTCAGTTACCCCCCGGCACGCTAAACAAGGCGTGTCCTCACGAGTAGAACATCCAGTGGTAGATTAAAGGAAGCATTGAGACCCCGTCATTGTACTAATCGCGACGAGGCTCTTCTCTGAGAAGTTATTCTTTAAATAAAACGAGCTATCCCTAAAATTACTCGTGACAATATGTTACGAGGAAATAGTGACGACAATATAATTCTTTTTCGAGGCTCTCAGGAAGAAGTTAAAACCAGTGAAAATACAAGAATGTTGGGGATATTTGTGGAACATAGACTTAGCTGGGAACCTCATGTTGATGCATTGTGCGCAAAATTGCGTAAAGCCTGTTATGGTCTTAATTTTCTTTCTTGTAATTGTAGCACTCCAACTCTTTTATCTCTTTATTATGCTAATTTTCATAGCCATTTAAGATATGGTATTTTGAATTGGGGATTAAGTGTCTATGCTGAGAGAGTTTCTTTGATCCAAAAATATGCAATTCGGATAATGGCTCGTCTAAAATTTAGAGAGTCATGTCGTGATTCATTTAAGAAACTAAAAGTTCTTACATTAGTTGGAGTTTATATCATGGAAGTATCTGTCTTTGTTTATAAGAGAAGATCTCTATTTACGGTCAACCAGGTTATGCATGGGCATGATACCCGTGCTAGAAATTTATTGGCTCCTGATCACAATAGAACAGCAAGTTATCAGAGAAGCTTCTTTTTTCAGGGATGCAAGATTTTTAATTTCCTTGACATGGATATAAAGAGTTCTCCTAATATTAATATATTCAAAAAACGGCTAAAGAAGATATTATTGAACAAAAATTGTTATACTATGGATGAATGTTTTAGTGTATGAAACATACTTATTAATAAATAATAAATAAATAAATAGACGATTCTCATGAATAATTTATGTAAATAAGCTGGTAAGCTAATAGGTCTGTAATTTCACAAGTTGGTGATATCTCATTTTTATGCTGTGTTATAATTATGACGTGACCTCACTGGAAAGGTGTTGTTCCATTTTCTAAGCAAGCATCGAATAGGGAGACGACTGCTATGCCGTTTTCCCCAGTTGCCTTGTCATTCTCCATATCTCTAAGGGCCCCTCTTTTTCCATCTAAGGCGATATTTGGAACCTCTTCGGACCCATGATTTTGCAAGCTTTGTATATTGGTGTCTTAACTCGGTGCATTTTCACCTCTATATAGCGTTGTGCAGAAACATTTGCCAACCTTGAGGATTTCCGTTCTATTTCTAGTTTTTTGGACGCTCTGTTTTGCTAGCCTGCAGATATTTATCCTGCCTGCAGGGAGTGACTACTTCGTCATTTCATTTGTGTTGTAGGTTCATGTGCCCATTCGCACTGCCTTCGAGATTTCTCCATTTATCTGTCTTAATTCTGCTAACTTTGTTGTATATTTACTTACTAGGTTCTCCTTTTCATTAGTGTTTGGTACTTGTACTAAATTGGGCTACTTTGTGTCAGGCATTTTTCCTACGGTTCTTAAAGAATTTGTGATGGTGCTGAAGGATGCTACATCCGGGTCTACAACATTCTTATTTTATTTTTTTGTTGGTACTGAGGTTCATCTCTTAATGGTCTCCATGTGCCTCATGTTGATCGTTTAATGAGCTTTAGCCCCTATTTTTATTAATATCCAGTGTCCTTACTTCTGTTTGAGGACATTGTTACAGGAATAACTTGTCTACGATGTTTAAAGACCAACAGCAAATACGTGAAGGAAATAATTCATTTATAGCGGAATATGTTAGTAAAGCTTTGAATATCATAATATATAGTGGGCAGATAGAAAAATTAATTTAGCCTGTTCGTATTTTGAAACATTCTTCATTGGTGTTAATTAGCGGTTGTTTTGTTAGTCACAGTAAGAAGTGAAAACTAATGAATGTTTTTACATGTTAAAGATTTTATTTTAATAAATCTCATAATTTCTAAGGAAATGTAGCGGTTCTTAGTAAAGCGCCCAGTTTCCGACTTGTCTTGTCCGGTAATATCAAGGATTTAACTTGGCGGAAATCTCCTTCTCAGGAATATTGAAAGCAATTCCTTATTAAGCTTAGACACGGTCCACGTCTCCCATCATATTAATTTACTGCGGCCATTCAATTATTCGTATATTTTGATTTAAAAATCTGCACTGCAAAGAAATAAATATACGTTCTGGAATATTTTTACAACCAAACCGGTTACATTTTAATAATCTGATATTGTGGCAACTCAATATCTTGAAATTATCAGCTCCTTTCTTCAACACTTCTTCCTCCATCTATGTCGTTTTTATAGTTTCTTCTAAAATAATATTCTTCGTACTTAAATGTTATAGAATTATGTTTTACAGCTTGTGATTATCAGGACGATGCCTCTCTATATTCGCAATCCCAAATTGCTCCACTACGCGGTTTAAGAAATTTTCCGAAACTAATTTACTTGCGGCAACTGAGCGTTATGATATTAAGCAATAAATCTATAACGCATTAGTTTGCTCAAAATTTCTCAACTAATGGATTTCAATCAAGCGAGAGACTGAGATTTAAATTATGGGCCAACAACACAAGGCAGGCGCTCCTAACATAATCAAAATAAATTGCTGGATTCCGTGGTTTGGGAACGATTAAATTCGCTAAAATATTAATATCTAGTAGAAATTTCTAAATAAACAATATTACTCTTACTATTAAAATAGAAGATATTTTTTCTATTTTGGTATCATAAAAAAGTATTTTCGATACGCAAAGTAGTGTCGAAAAGAAGCTCTTTTCGACACTACTTTTGTTGACTGGTTGCTATGATATTACCGAAATTGGTCAATGGCAAGGCTCACTAGCAAAAATTTCGACACCGTTTTAAATGGGAGTCCTAATAATACTGAAACGCCCCTGACCCCGGGTACACCCTTTTGCACCCAAAAGCCAGCAACTTTATTGGACGTGATCGTAACAATAATAATAATAAATATTATTACTGTCGGCTAAGACCCTGTTTAATTGACGTTGTTTTGTAGTAGGTTCTAAAGTAGATGTTTGTGAAATGATTATCCCGAATAATTACAATTCTTTAAGTGACCAGTCAATACTGGCATTAAAACACAAATGGCCATTCTTTATATTTCTATTTTTCTTTAATTGTACAGTTTAATGAAAACGCCGGATTAATTTATAGAAAATAACCTTTAATCTAAAAAAACTGGAATACAACATTAAATGAATTTACCTATTAAAGGAAACATGTACATAAGAAAGAACATATTATTTGCGAGAATTAAGTTACGATATTTCAATCAGGCCCCGAACCAAGAAGTAAACCGTGACCGCTTAATAAAAAAAATCCAAAGTATGTGCCCTTACACTGTGCTCTACGCTCGATACATTCACATTACTCATACGGAAATATAATATAATATGCATACCACCTCGTATACATGCACATACTAAAGATAATTAGTAACAAGCTGAGAGCGTAGCTGATAAGATCTGACCAAGACGTATAATATATATATTTTTAGATACCCCCACGGAATTACGTCACAAGGTTCTTTTGGGGGGTTGTCCCGAAGGATCTTTTCGTGTCCCGTAGGCTCTTTTCGCGTCCCGTAGGACTATTGTACCCTTTGTTTAAGAATCTTAACACTATTAGCCCAACTTGTTATTCGGATATAAGAGAGTTTAATTTTACTTTAACATCTTTGGTCACAATCACCTCCCCATCCGAAATCTAACTAAAATCGCGCAATTTACGAGAATCTGATCACCCTAAAGCATGAGGTTTTGAAAGTACGACCGTCCCTTAAAATGATGTCTAAATATTAAATCGTAATGAATTTAAGTGAACCCAAATAATTTACTTATCTGTAAAGAAGCCGTCTGGACTCCCCTGCGAGTTGCGCCTATGGCTGAGGTTTTAGGATTTGTTCTTAATTTCATTTGACTCAGGAAAATTACTGATAAGCTCAATATCTTTGCAAATTTATATAAGCAGTGTGAGAAACTTGACTCTAATTGGATATCAGAATATGTGAAAATTTTAATAAGAGTTTTGGCGAGTGGAATCGGACACCAGTCTCTAGCCAAAATTAGAGAAATTGAAAATAGGTGGAAATTTTAACCAGTCTCAAGCTTTTAACAAAGCGAGTGGATTTATTTTGCGCTTTTAACCAGTCTCAAGCTTTTTGCAAAGCGAGTGGGTTTTTCTTACTCTTTTAACCAGTCTCAAGCTTTCGCGAGTGGATTTCTTTCTTCTGCCGATCTCGTTTTGCGGTGGCGGTTTTATAGGCAAAAGTCCCCATTTGATGTGTGAGTGCGACAAGAGGCTATTAAAATTCCGATCTCACACATTAGGAAAATGTATTAAAAAGAGACGTAAATAAGTGCGCCGCGTATCTCCAAGGCTTGACTCGACCCTCTCTTTACCTGCGTCTCGGGATTTGCTTGCAAAAGTGCGTTTTTAAAGCTTTTTATAATACCGAGTGTATTCTAATTTTGCCGGTGAATTTAATTATTTTAGAACTTTTCTTTGTTAATTTGCATACCTAGGGTCGGTCTGTTTCAATACAGACGTCAAAAGTAACAAGATGGCCGTCCAACTTTTGATCGCGACTTGAATAAATTAATGTTTTTCATTAAAAAACGTGCAAAATAGAAAAAATAGTATAAAATACACGTTTTAAAAGACATTTAGCGCACTCGCATTTTAGGAAACTCCCCGCAAGCGGGTCGTTTTCTAATTTCGTTCTCGTGCGATAAAATATGGTATTTTAAAACTAGTATCTTAATATACTATTAATGATCATGACAATGAAGCGCAACAACATTGATTAGTGCACATTGTCGCCGCGAGAGACGATATCGCCCTCCTACCTTCGCGGGGTGCGCAGGTGTGCAAAAAAATCAGCCATTACTTAATATATAGTTTAAAACAGCACTTCGTAATATCAATATCATCAAGCTAAGAGCCTCCCTTTGTTAGTTATAAAAGGGCTCTCTATTTTAGCAATGCTTATTTCCTGTTAAATTCAACTTAAGTTGTTATGTGTACCTTAACCAATCAGTTCAAATAAATGCCAAGTTCAACCATATAAACTAGTGTACCTTATTAATACGGTGGCAGTGATCCGTTCATCGATGTCAAAAACAAAAAATTCAGACGAGAACATCGCAAGCCCGACACACATGATAGCTAAAGAAATAGAGATCAAATAAATTTAAAAAAAAAATTGCCCTTTTAAAATCCTTTTAATAATAGTAAATTGATTAAGTTACTACTTTATGGGCGCTTTCATGAGTTGATAAGTAAGATATTAAATGGCATTGGAGATAAAGACACGGGCGAAAATATCTAATTTTACACTTAGACCGGGGGATAGTGGCAGGTTTTGGGACACGATTTTACTCAGTATGCCTTTCAGAGGACAATATGATCCGTATATCTTCATGATAATATTGCATGAATCAAAGAGTCGTCCTGGGTTCTTCATATTAAAAAATTATTCGTCACCGTTAAGGGGTACCCGATGGGCTGGTATGGCCACATAAACTTGTATTTGAATAAGGAAATTTTCGGCGTTTTTAAACAGGCTGCCACTGATAAGTATACAAGTTCTTGTTATAAAAATGCTTAAGGAAAGATGGCACACCGTTTGCGTATGCCCAAGTACTATCTACAATGCAAAAATTTTGTGCAGTTATGGAATAACATTCTGTGATTTTAGTCAGTACAAAATTAATTGTAACATTAAGTTTGTATCCTAAAATGTTGATATGTAATATGGCATACGAGTTGTGCGGGATCGTCATATTAAAAAATTAAAATGAATTTGCAACATACGAAAAAAAATCCGTGTTTTTAAGCAGTATGCCTTTTTGTTTCTATTATAATCATGGTATATCTAGGTGAAATAAGAAACGGTATACAAGTTAGGCGAGGTTTCCATATAAAAAATTGTAAAAAATAGGAAAAAAATCCGTGTTTTTAATCAGTATGCCTCTTGGTTTATAATTAAAGTTAGTAATTTACTTTGTTAAAATAAAAACGGCATACAAGTTGTGAGGGTTTATCATATTAAATTTTTTTTTTAAGTTTTGTTTATGACGGGAATCGAACAGGGTCGCCCGTACCGCAAGAACATGGCATGGTGCACTATCAGAGGTCATCAAGTAGGAGGCAGTAGGCTACATACAACACGATTTCCCTTTCTTTTAGTGCAGGGTAGCTACTATCCCAAACTAAGAATGGCATTCGGCTATATCTCGAAAAGTAATTGTCGTAAAGACGTATTATGACTAAAGGACTAAAGCGGCCAAGAGAATATGTTGGAAATTATTTTTAAATATGCAAAATGACCGCCAGGGGGCGTAATAGCAATCCTAAAACCTGTTTTTTGCAAAAGTTTCTTAGATTAAAGATAGTAGAATGCATTGCGATTTTAGGGCCAAGATAAATTTGATTCTTTTTGAACTGAATACTTCTTTGGCCGCATGAGAGTGAGTTTTCAAGCCCGCGTAACGACACGCTTTGGAATTTTCGTCTCGCAAGGGATAAAGTATATGACTCTTTCTCTCTTATGAAATCGGTAATTTTTGACTGTTCGAGTCGCGATTGAATCGGACTTCTAGGAGACTCTCGCGCGTTTTACACTATAACAGATTTTCTATTACATATTCGCAGTGTTAATGTTATTAAGCTCAATTCGATAGAGGTAATCAGTTCTAACACGTGTACTGTGCTACACGCGATCTTTTTTTGTTAAGCCCTTTTTGCTTTATATTCATTCAATATGAGTGAATATTGCCCTTCTTAAAAATTAAAATTTGAACTTTTTTAGAAACGAAGTACGTTGGCGGCAACAGTTTACATTATCATTGCATTGAAAATAAGGACGAAACATATCAAACGCTTCTACAGATGGCAAATTCATATTTTTTCCACAATAAAACCCCAAAAATATCTAAAAAAAAGACGGACATAAAAAATGTACGACTGTAAATGAGGCACGAGTTCATCTGTTTACCTGTAACTATAGCATGCTCGATAGCACCGAAACTTAAAAAATATCTCTTGAATTTCGATGCATGCATTCTACCACCATGCAATAGAGCACTCCAACAATACATATTGCGTACGACATATATTGGTAATATGTGGAGCAATGCGTACTTGTCCAATCCAAGCACCTTAAGTCCGACGGAATTTTGCTGGAGCCGAATAAAGCAGGACGCCCACAGAATCCGCACAGACCGGCCCGGCACGGGCAGCACTGCCGGCAAAAGTTGCTATCTACGTTACTAAACGAGATGCCGTTCCGCGCTGTTCCGATTAAATGGGTGCTGCCTCGTTTAATAACGTAGAGAGCAACTTATGCCGGCCGTGCTGGCCGTGACGGGCCGGTCTGTGCCGATTCAGTGGGCATCCTGCTTAATACGTACACCCTCCGTTAGTTTGAAGGCGACGAGGTTCCGCAATTCGTTCATGAAGTCTTCATTGAACCGAACGCTACATAAGGTAATACAAAAAGAAATGACAACCGTCACTTGTCATTTACACAGATTATTTAAGGTCCTCATTAAAATGTGAAATACCTATGATTATTTACAGATCATGAACAGGACGTGCAAGATGACAGCGAATCGATCGCAGCCTTGGATGATGATGATGATAATGAAGACGATGATGATGACGGCTTTATTGATGAGGAAGACGATAAAATCGACATCGGCGTCACACAAGAAGAGGAGAATGTTAGCGACGATGAACCAAACTTCAAAATATATATTGTGGAGTGATGGAAAAAAATTTATAATTATGATTTATATTATTGATTTCCAATAAAATATATTTTCATAAATAATTTTTTTATTCTCTATTTTTATAAACTTTACCTCATCCATCGGTGTGCCATTTGTTATTCCACCTATATACACCATAATTATAATAATAACAGAGAGGCATACTGCTTAAAAACAAAAAATGTTACGTTTTTCTTACACTGCTTTTTTCAAAATTTTCATCTTTTTTTATATTTTCGACAAGCTGGGGTCTTATTGATCGGTATGCCATTGTTATTCCATCTACATATACCATGATTATAATAAAAACAAAACGGCATACTGCTTAAAAACACGGAATTTGTTTCTTCTATTTTACAATGTTTTATGCGTATGCCTATAATTTCTACCCTCTCAAACGATATGACAATATCATATAAATCATATGTTACCATTAACTGTATGAAAATAGAATGGCATACTGACTAAAATCACAGAATTTCATTCCATAGCTGTACAAAATGTTTGCAATGTAAACAGAACGTGGGTATACGCAATCGGTATGCCATCTTTTTTTAAGCAGTTTTATAACAAGAACCTGTATACCTATCAGGGGCAGCATGTTTAAAAACGCGCAAAATTTCCCTATTCAAATACAAGTTCACGTGGCCATATTAGCCCTTCGGGCCCACCTTAACGATATGCCAATGATTTTACGACGAATTTTTATTTTGAATTTCATTACAGAGCTCATGGCAGCCTTATTAATATCGTACCAAAACACATGGCTTTCGAACAAATGATGAATAATTTTTTGATATGAAGAACCCAAGACGACTCTGATCCATGCATTATTATCATGAAGCTATAAAGATAATATTGTCCTCTAAAAGGCATACTGAGTAAAATCGTGTCCCAAAATCTGTCACTAACCCCCGGTCTAACTGTTCTATTTTTGGTTCCCTAATATTAAAATCAGTTAAGACTCCCTCGTAGTTTTGAATCAGAAGTAGACATTTAAATGGGATATTTTCCAATTTATTTATATGTCCATTAAAGGCTTTAAATAACAGTGATAGAACTAAGTTTACATTTAGCAAAAGCGTTTCAAATGACATTAGCGATTTCATAATCGAAAATTCACTTTAATAGTGTCCAGCAGTTTCGCGTATGTATTAATTACATGGACAATCTGAAGTTCCAAAATTAATTTAGAATGAAATATTGTAAAATATACATGATTCAAACTATGACTAGCTAAATGTTTCGGAACGAACATTTTAAACAAATTAATTTTGTTTGCAAAGTTGGGAGTATTTAAAGATTTAATTGAAAGTTATACGAGGCGTAATAATTTTTGCAATTAGATATATGTATCTATAGCGTCTGAGTGGATTTAGTTAAAATATAGAAAACATCCTTATCTTTGATTTAAAAAAAAAAAATTATTTTAAGGCAAAAGACAGTAATTGCAAAGCTAGGATAAATATATATCAAAGAAAGAGAAAGAGTCAGCACTTATATTTCACCCTGAAATGTATCTATAAATCAAATTTCACTCGTTGATAACAGATAATCAGCCATAAAACGAAAAAATTTTCAAAATGGCTTTAAATACTAACCGATAAAGGCTGCGAGTTTTTGAACATTTTGCAAGCATCCGCAAACCGCATTTAAATCAAAGTGTTTGAGTAACATACTATACGCACTTTGTATGATGGCATCCTCTTGTTGAAATACTGTGCGCTCTATCATATCCGGGGGATAATCCGTCTCAAAAAATTACGTCTGAGTTTAAATAGGTAATACTAATTCTTCCCTTGATTTTAAAATATGTTTGCTTTATTTTTTTGCTGAACCATAACTCTTTGGGTACAGTTCTGATAGATTTGTTATGGCACTTTTCGAAAAAAAAAAGTTTCACATGCAGACTTCGTCTCTATTTACTTGTCATATCTCTCCATGTATATCTGATGTTTCTTGAAACCTAGCATATAGTACTCTTTTCATCTAAGAATTCATTAGGATAGCAGGAGTTTATCTAGGAAAATATCTGTCACATCATAAGGTATTAACCTAGGTCTCCTACTGTTCACTATTTTCGTAAATGATCTTCCTGTCTATATCTCCGATTCCTCTAGTTTATTATTTGAGAAAGAATTCAAGGTATTTAAGCATTATTCCTCTCTAACAGACGTAGCACAGCTACAGGCTGACCTAAACCCTGCCTCTAAATGGTTCAGAAATAACAAGATGACTCTTAATGTTGCTAAATGTTCGAATATTACGTGCACTAGTAAAATACACCTTTAAAAAAATAGCTATTATCTTATTAATATAGAACTAAATAAAGTAGGCGAGTGTTAAGGTCCTGGGAGATCATCTGTAATCTAATTTCAAATTCAATATTCATTACAACGTCATTTTCAATAAAGCCTACAAGATGATTTGTTTCGTGATTAGAAACATATATTTTTTTAATGTCGATACCATTATGTACAATGCTTTAGTGAGGCCCCATCTTGAGTACGCATCAAACACCTAGTCACCAAAAGCTAAGGTCAGCATTGACCATAGAGCGATTTTGAGTTCACTAATAATAAAATCAGTTATATAAAATATACTTGATTTAAACTGTGACTAGCTAAATGTTACGGAACGAACATTTCAATTACTTTGCGAGTCATTTAGCAATTAGATGCAATTAGGTATTAGTAATTAGTCTTGTCGTGGATTTAGGTAACATATAGCTAACATTCTTATCTTTAATTTTACGAAAAAATATTATTATAAGGTAAAATACAGAAATTGCAAAAATGAGACAAATTTAGAACAAAGAAGGAGAGAACGTGAGCACCTATCTTCCACTCGGTACAGTTCAAACTTCACTCGTTGATAACAAAAATTTTAGCCATAGAACGACAAATTAGTCAAAATGGCTTTAAATACTGGCCGATGAAGGCTGCGAGTTTTCGAACATTTTTCAAGCATCCGCATTCGGCATTTAAATCAAAGTCTTCGAGTAAGCTATTATACGCACATTGTATGATGGCACCCTGTTCTGATGACATACTGTGTTCCCTATCATATCTGGGAATGATTCGTTTTCGTCTGAGATTAAATAGTTTAGAGTTCACTTAACTTTTAAATATGTGTGGTTTATTTATTTGCTTGTCCATAACTCTTTACTCATACTCATACTCATAGCATTTATTAGTTCTAAAATACATACAATAATGAAAAACCCAATTGGACATGGAACGTGTCACAATGATAAATAAAAATAAAGTAAAATATAAAATATCTAAAATTTTAAAACTGGTTGGATAATATAAATTTATAAATAAATTGGATACAGTTCTAATAGATTTGTAAAATGTTTAACACACAGTCTTCGTCTCTATTTACCCGTCATATATCTCCATGTAAATCTGATGTTTCTTGAAACCTAGCATTTAGTCCTCTTTTCATCTAAGAATTCGTTAGGATATGCATGAGTTTATCTAGGAAGATATCTGTCGCATCAGCGGTAGCATAGGGTAGTAACCTAGGGCTTCTATTGTTCATTATTTTCGGCCATGATATTCGTGCCTATATCTCTTAATCCTCTAGTTTATTATTTGCGAATGACTACAAAGTCATTGTTGTTTCCTCTTTAACAGACTCAGTAGAGCTACAGGCTGGCCAAAACTCTGCTTCTAAATGGTTCAGAAATAAGAAGATGACCCTTAATATTAATAAATGTTCGATAATTACGTACGCTAGTAAAGTAATCTTTCAAAAAATAACTATTATATAAACAATATAGAACTAAATAGAGTAGGCTGGTGTATGCACCTGGGAATCCATCTGCAATGTAATTCTAAATTCAATAATCATTACAACTTCATTGTCAATAAAGCCCGCAAGATGCTTAGTTTTGTGATTAGAAACACACTTTTTTTAAATGTCGATACCATTATTACAATGAGAAGATGATGATTATTCGGGAAAGTAAGAGAACTATTTAATGTTTTTAAATGCACTGCTTTAATTGCCTGTAAATATGAAGGTCTCGAGAGCGTTGACCAGAATGGAGTACGATCTATTGCTTGATAATGTGCCAGTCAAAATGTTCATAAAGCCCGATCGACACTATCAAACAGCTCGATAAAATCAAGTTACGTATACGACTGCAGAACTCTCAATTCTCCCTTGAACTGTTCAAGTTGAACAGCCCGACAAAAGCCTAGGGACATTCAACAGCTATGCAGGATCATACGACAGCTATGCAGGTATCTAAACGAATAAGCCGTATTATATTTAGCTTGACGGACTAGGAGGGTTAAAATTGAAATAACTGACTCTATTTGACCTCTATATGTTACATGTTTTCATATTAAATTGGCATGTAACATACTAACTGAACTCTTCTATGCAAAATTATTAGCTTCATCGAAACTTTCGGAACCATTTGCCTTCCAAGAACATTAAAATTGTCCTGCTAGCAATTAATATTCCGCCAGCGAGTTGCTTTAACGGGATATTGACTGTATTAAAATGCAAAACTCTAATTGACCTCAAAACTTTGAAACAACTTACAAATAATCTTTTAACTGTATAAATTTGATAACAGTTTTATATTTAAATTTAACCTGGCAACTTTGAGGAAACTTAGAGATAATCTTTTAGCTACACAAATTTGGTTAAAAGTTTTATATTTAAATTGCCTAATTAAATTGGTTTAGGATTACTATTATGTTTTTAATATGATCGCGATATTGCTTTATCTTTCATTATTGTTTTCAATTCCGTAAATTGTATTATTTATTTTTTTATTAATCAAAGATTACATGTTAGAGTTGATAAAACTTAACATCTAACACTAAGCACACAGAGAGCGAAAAAATAAAATCATAATGATAAAATAGACTAACTAAACTCCAAGAAATAATGACAAAAATAGGAGATCAACCACCTCCAACCTCTCTGACAGAGGTTGGAAACAAGTCCAGGTGGCACTCGGCTATAATCCTATTACACTGTTCTAATTTTGATCACAATGGCAAGCTAGCAGTTAGCTCCATACAGAAAATAATTAGAAAACCTAAGGTTAGTTGTAGCTTCATGTATTCTAATAAAATTGACCAGAATAATACCTTTGTATTTTATGTTGTCCATGATATAATATATAAATAATACAGATTACATAGATCATCTTTTTTCCAAGGTTACTAAATTAAAGGTACTCATCATAACACGTTAAGAAACCATATATGGGTGAGCATAATTTTTCCTTGACGTAGAGATCTTTTAGAAATATTTTCTGAATTTTTTCTATATGGTCAATGTTGACCTCAGCTTTTGGTGGCCAGATGATTGATGCGAACTCAAGATGGGGCCTCACCAGAGCAGTATCGATATCTCTTTAAAAATATCGTATTTATAATCACGAAACCAAGCATCTTGTAGACTTTATAGACAATGAAGTTGTAATGATTATTATATTTAAAATTAAATTGTAGATGGACTCCCATGTCGCTACAATCGCTTACTCTATTTAGTTCTATATTGTTTAAATAATACTATCTTTTGGAAAGTTTTACAATTGTAGGTAATTATGGAACATTTATTTACATTAAGAGTCATCTGGTTATTACTGATCCATTTAGAGGCAGGGTTTAGGTCAGCCTGTAGCTGTGCTACGTCTGTTAGAGAGGAAGCATGTTTAAAGACCTTGAAGTCATTCGCAAATAATAAACAAGAGTTACTACACTACGGTATCCAAGATGGAGTCTTCTGAAACGAATTATCCCGGAGTATGATAGGGAACACAGTATTTCATCAGAACAGGGTGCCGTCATACAATGTGCGTATAATAGGTTATTCGAAGACTTTGATTTAGATGCGGATTGCTTGCAAACTGTTCGACAACTCGTAGCCTTCATCTGTTAGTATTTAAAGCCATTTTTACAGTTTTTCGTTCTAGTGCATGTTATCAACGAGTGAAATTTGAATTGTAGATATAGTTCAGGGTGGAAGATAAGTGCTCATCTTTTTTCCTTTGTTTTCATTTTATCTCAATTGCTATTACTGTATTTTGCCTTATAATAATATTTTTTCCTGCAATCATAGAAAAGAAGGTTTCCTATATGTTACTTAAATCCACGCAGAAGCTATTTATATCCTTACCTAATTGCACCTAATTGCAAAAATTATTACGTCTCGGATATCTTTCAATCAGATCTTTAAATACTCCTAACTGTGCAACGAAAATTAAGTCATTTATAATATTACGGAACGAACCTTTTTGAATCAAGTGTATCTTGCATTATTTGATTCAAATTTAGTTTTGAAGCTTCATATTGTCCCTGTAATTAATGCATACGGGACACTGCTGGACTCTATAAACTAGAGGATTGGAAGACATAGTCAGAAAGATTATTTATGAAAATAGTAAACTGTAGGAGCCCTAGGTTACTACCCTATGGTACCCCTGATGTGACAGATATTTACCTAGATAAACTCCTGCCTATCCTAACAAATTCTTATATGAAAAAAGATTGCATTGTTTTTCGAAAAAGCCTTAACAAATCTATTAGATAAAGAGAACTCAAAAAATAATTAGTGCAACCTATTTAAACTGAGACAAAATCTTGATTTAAATGATGATTAAGAATGCTCCTAACATGTTCGAAAACTCGTAGCCCTCATCGGTTAGTATTTCAAGACATTTTGACAAATTTTTCGTTCTATTCCATAAAATAATGTTATCAAGGAATGAAATTTGAATTATAGATGTATTTCAGGGTGGAAGATAAGTGCTCACCTTTTTTCCTTCTTTGTTTTCATTTTATCTCATTTTTGCAATTACTGTATTTTGCCTTATAATAATATTTTTGCCTGAAATCAAAGATAAAAAATTTCCTATATGTTACCTAAATTCACGCAGACGCTGTATATACATACACCTAATTGCACCTAATTGCAAAAATTATTACGTCTCGGCTAACTTTCAATTAGATCTTCAAATACTCCCAACTTTGCCACGAAAATTAAATCGTTTAAAATGTTACGGAACGAACAATTAGCTAGTCACAGTTTCAATCAAGTTTATTTAGCATTATTTGATTCAAAATTAATTTCGAAACCTCATACTTTCCCTGTTATAAATACGAATGCGAAACTGCTGGGCTCTATTAAAGTAAATTTTCGATTATCATATTGTTAATACCATATGAAATGCTTTTGTTAAATGTAAACTTAGTTTTACCAATGCCATTTAAAGCCCTTAATTGTAAAATATCTCATTTCAATTTCCACTTTTGATGAGGGGACTATTTTTGGGGTTTTAACTGATTTTATTATTAGTAAACTCGAAATCGCCATGTATGGTCAATTTTGACCTTAGCTTTTGGTGACCAGACGATTGAACAGTCCATGGATGTCAGAAATATTGGATTTGGAGTTGGTCAATTATTTTCCTGGATTTGTTTCAATATTTATTAGGAAGAGTTACACATTCAGTCAATGTTTATTTCTGATATGATAGAGATGAGAGATGATAGAGATGATAGAGATGAGACAGCTGACTTTGACAATTTAGCTTTGTTGCTTACATAACATTGCGGGGTAGCCTTGGAAAGTTGCCAAATGTCCATATTTCTCTAGCGATCCTCGTGCTATTTTGATGTGTGAGCTGATGAAAGGTACGTTTAGGCGTCAATTATTGTGCCGCGTATTTATGCTTTTAGCGTTTTGATGTCAGGAGTTTGAATTGGCCGCGGGCCGGAATGAGGTAGTTTCTGTTTGATCACTCATTGTGGGTAATGGTTTTGTCGTCGGTTTTCTTTATCCTGCCAGCAATACATAAGATCATACAGCCTTAGGTACATTTTATTGCGTATTGAAGATGTTATTAAAATTTGTGGCAACCAACTTGTTGTATTTTTCGTGGTGTCGCACGACCGACAATGTAAAGCACGCCTATTGGCCAAATTTTTTCTAAACCTTAAACATTGGACCTTGGCGTTCGAGGTGAACGATCTTGCTTTGACCTTGTTCTCTTTCTTGGTAAACTCTCCTAAGGAAAGGTAAAGTGTAAGCTTGATTAAAAGTTTATGAATTTCTAATTCGTCCTAACGAGGATAATCTTACTTCGGGCTAGAGAAGTAGGCATAGTTACCAGTTTGGTGGCGGACATTAATTCACTGTCGATTTGTTGGATTTTGTCTGAAGTCAAGATTTTTATTTGATAATAGGCCACGTGCGGAAGATTCCGGAACAAAATACGCCATCTTCTTTCCTCAAGGGGTGCCTGCTAAATAGAAAGTGTTATTGTTGAATCATGTTCAAAATTTATTGATTCATTCACTTGTT
>MU186783.1:53876-84195 GCA_016904865.1 Pissodes strobi | reverse complement strand
TTTAAGCGAATATCGCCTATGTCATTCCCTCATCTATTCGCTGTCAAGAGTGTCAAGTAAAAAGATATAACTTACTTCAGTATTTTCATTGGTCGAACATAGTATGGACTGAGCATAAGGAGGTGAAAGTTGATGAACTTCCTATGTTAAGCTTATATTAATTATTGTTTCAACTTCTTATGCTTATGCGAATTATGCGATGCTTATTTTACGACATTTACTTATTAAGTATTATTCTAGATAAATACAAATGACCTATTTTTTATCACTGTCCTGCATTTTTTTAACACATGTCCTGCAAATTCAATTTTCAAACCTTGCAACCCTAGTTTGCGCTAAAAACGTATTCTGTGTTTTTCTTTTCCTGCATGCAAACATTGTTCTTAGTGGCGTATTAAAAAGTAACGAAGTGCATTAATTTGTCCAAGAAAAAAATTGCCGAGTCAATTAAGTGCGACTAGAACACTAGAACTAGTTCCGTTCATTCCTAGAAAATTTGCCGCCTTAGCAATAAAATAAAGCAACGTTTACAAGAAAAAATATATATTTCATTTACAACTGTTTTTATAACTATTATATTTGTATAATGTTCTCTCGATCATTATGCTGTTAATTGAAACAAAAAATAGGGCTGTCTAGACAGTATTAACCGAATCTCTGTAGAATATATTAATTAACATATTTGTCATGTAGGTACAGGGTGTTCTATCGAGGACTGAACAGGGGCTTATTTTTGACCTTCCCTGTATTTTCATAACAGACCAAAATAGCCATTTGATGTATTTTTGTGTGCTAAATTTAAAAATTGAACCAAAAAAACATTTAAACCATGAAAACATTTGAACCAAAAACAAAATACTCACTCCATGGATGAACTGCTTTTTAAACGGAATATCTTCTATCCTTACTACATTTTTGGACACTCTAGAGAAATCTAAACATATTTCGTGTATAATATCCTATACCTATCTTTATCTGTTTACGAAATATTGACAGCTGAAAGTCGGGCATTTTGATACTTTGGCAGGCTCTAAAATCTAAACTGCAAGAGATCAATGAAAACGGTTTGCACATTCCCATCTTAGGTTTTCATAAGCTATCGAATGCCAGTAACTTCGAATTTAACCCGCGGATAAAATTAACCGAAATTTTCGGTTAAATTCATGGCGTAATGTGACTGTTGCACAGTCTTGTTGCAGATATATTTTGCAATTTTGTTATAATATAATACTTCTCTAGTTTTGTTTTATTTATAACATTTTACTTTAATGAAATTAACTTACGAGGAATTGGAAATAGGATCGCAAGAGCCGGAACAATTTGATTTCTCAAGGATTTGGAGATAGGATCGCAAGAGCAGGAACAATTTGATTTCTCAAGAGTTGAAAATATCTATCGCCACTTAAATTATAATCCATAGAAATGGACGAATAATTGTCCTGTGCTCTATGATGGCAGTCCAAAAAAATAACTTTTTTTGCGGAAATTGGGTATGTTGTTCCCGAATCCAATGAAGATTTTTTCTAGCCCAATAACTTTTGCATTAAGATAGAACATTATACAAACTACAACATCCAGAGTAATAGATTTTGAATTACGATGGAATATGTCTAAAAATATTAGGAGCAAAAGTAGAATTACGTCGGAAGTTTCTAAAGATATTAATTGTAAAATGTGATTCTATCCAAAGCAAGAATGTGCGTAAAAATATAAGATACCTATAAAATGGGGAAAAATAAATTAGTAATGGCCTTGTTATAAATAAAAAATTAAACTAACTCCAACAAAACATTCATAATTATAGCAGAGAGCAGTAGTAATATTTAATAACGGACTGATTCAGCGAAATAAAATGACAAAATTTAAAATCTAAATATCTAATTTGTTACAGATATAAACTCAAGCGTATAACAAAAATAATGATTACTATACATTAGATAGCTTTACATTTGCAAACTTTATTAATAATAAGCAACTCCCACCTGCTTATGAATAATTAGCCTGGATGAAGTATCATTATACAGTAACATACCATATTTATTAATAAAAACCAGTATAATTAAACACTGGGAAAGAATAGCTGTATTCACCGGTCTCACACAGAATCAGTTTCTGCAAATTATTAAATTTGTTTTCGATTCAACTTATTGCAGGTTTGATGGTAGATACAATAAACAAATTCTTGGCACTCCATTGGGAGCTATACGTTCACCCATAGCTTCCCAATATGTAAAGGATGACTTATTAGGGAAATCCATTCCTAAACTAGGCTTTGATCTACCATTTTCAAAAAAAAAAAATGTTAATGACATCATCACTTCGGTACCAATGAACAGCACATAAGATATACTAAGAATCTTCAATAGCTATTATAACCACATTTAGTTCACTATGGAATGTGAGCAAAACAATAGTGTTTCATTTTTGGACACTAAGCTAATTATAGAACCGAGAATAACATCATTATAGCATATTGGTACACGAAACCTACGTACACAGGACGATATATAAACTTCCATTCTTATCATACTCAAAAAATGAAGATAAATCTAGTAATGGGACTTGGGAATTGAAATAGAAAAATCTGCCATCAGTCACGCAATGAAGAGAATCTTAGAAAGCTTTATCTCATTTTAAAGAATAACTCTTATCCAGATTGGTTCTTAAAATTGTTTTTGTTCAACTCTATCAATACGCAAAATCATAATATACAACTTGAGGAAACCGAAATAACTGAGCGGTCACCATCTCATCAATGTAATCAACATCAAATAAAATTTTGGCATTATCAGAAGCAAGCAGCTTCATGCAAAATACCAATACCTTTAATAATGCTGAAGAATGTCATTCAAGTTCATTAATGGGAGATACTAATAATGAAAGAACATGCCTTAGTCAACGTGGGACCTTTTTGCATCGGCAACAAGTTTACAAAATGCAAACCATTGTATTTTCAATATAGATCTAAATAATAAGTAATTTTGTACATTAAAATCACATTATTTGTTATTGTTTACATTTCATTAAAAAATGCAAATAAAATGTAAATGAGTGAAGACTTAAATTCTTTTTCCGCACGAAAATACTTTCCGCACTGTTGAGTGTGCAATTTTCCGCACACTCATGGGTGCGAAAAGTGTGTACTTTCTGCACGCTTGCAGAAAAAAGTGATTTACTTACTTTTTGACAATGCCAAAGCTATTTACTGTTTTCTACATATCTTAAGCATTTTAACCTTTTTGCTCTGACGACGTATAGGAGACGAATAAGAACTTGGACGAACTCCCGAGATATGGAAATAAATCATAACTAAAAGATTTTCGGTTGAAAGCCCTATTAGTCTACAATGCTGTGCAGTCATTATTAGACAAAAAGTGAAAAGGTAGATTTCCCACTAAGAAAAACTTTGATTTAAATCCTTCAAACATCGTAAATAACATTCCTTTCACATATTGTAAATTTATTAACCTGCTGAACAGCAGAATTTTCTGTCATAAAAATAAATAAATTTGAATTTCAGGATTTCACATCTTTATAAAAATTACAATTGCCATCAATTCCGATTTCATGCGAAGATTTTATGACTTTCAAAGAAGAAACTTTTATTGTTGCACCTGTAAATAACTGGACTGTTACATAATCCTTTTTTGACGTCGTATTATCGTGAATTTATTGTCGCATAATAAAGAGTCTAAACAACTTTGGCAACTCTGATAAAAATTAGTTAAATAACAGGTTAATCCACTGTTTTTACGGATAGATGAATTAAACATAAGGTAGTTTGTAATTTTATTTGATTTACAAGGTGTGTGCAATGATATTCTAGCTAATCGAATTGCCAGCATCCTAATAATGTGTCTAACCACTTAAATTATAACATCTATTTATTTTATTATTACCGATAAAAATTAAGGTTCTTCAGATAAAACATAGATATTTTTGCAAATATATAGGTCTTATCTAAAAAATTCTGGTGCTGTATCCATAAGCTTGGACAGCGTCGAGTAAATGAGATACTTCAAACTGATGTTTTAATAATATAATATATTAATAGAACATTTGTGTCCAAATAACGTTCACAAAAATTTTGTATCGTTAAACTCAGAAAATGCGCAAAAATATACGCAAGATGTTCTGTTCATTTAAAAACATTGCCGGTGACTGAGACCACAAATGCTGGAAGGTTACACCCTTTCAATAAAGTGCGGGAAGTTTCGCGCTTGCGTAGAAATGATGAAATCATGAAAAGTTTCACGGTACTATATGTAACCGACATTGAGCGTTTGTTTACTATTTCAGAATGCCTATATATCTCACTTATCAAGTGAAGCCCGCTACGGGGGCGCAGCCAACAAAAACTAACCGAAACTAAACCAGGACATGCCCCAAATGAAGAAAAGAAGAAATAAAAAAATGCAGTACAACAACCGAACTTACATCACAGCTTATACACATAAGCTGTGTTTACATCTCTCCCAACGACTCAATCTTTCATAAAAACGACTGACAGATAGTATTTATACTTAAGTCCCGTCGCTTGGGTAGCAACAGTAAAATATTCAATTCAATTGGCTAGTTTTTAGGCTTATAGGGGATGTCAAAATAAGTCTAGTGTTTGATATAACTTTTTTCCCTACAGCGCCTCCTAACGAAGATACAGGGTCGCAAATGTAGACTCGACAATTCACATTCTTGGTTTTAACTTTTAAACCACTCTGTATAATTCAATAAAATTTTGGGATTTTCTTAAGGGGATTATTATCCTTGAATCGACCTTACAATGTGCTCTTTAACGTTTTAAGGAAGTCAGAAACGGACTAGCTCTCACACAAAACGAACGAACATTTTGACAGATGTCATTCAATTGCGACGAAAATATGATTTTCAGATACTCCCAAGATTTTACTAAAAAAAGGTACTCTTCATTTGTTTCGATTAAATCAACCGTTTTCGAGAAAATTTGTTCAATATGCGATCGTTGTAAAAAAAGGTCAATGCTCTGATAAATAAATTGTTTATTTCAAATATCATTAATTAGTGAAAAAAGCTAAATTATAATATTAAATTTATGCAAGAAAAATAAAATTGACAGCTACTAACTGAGAAGCCTATAAGTTCTAATCAAGTACGAATTTTAAAAATTATTTGAAGCCATTTGTTCTTTAAAAATTTTCTGTAATTCATTGGAGGAAAGGAGAATGTATTCTAAAACATTCAGCTTGAGATTTACGCGACCGAAAAACATTTAAAAGGATTGAGAGACAGGCGAAAATTAGTTTCAAATTTTTGCGGTAATAAATAAAAAAAAATGCTTTGCATAAGAAGTAGTAGGTTCTGTTTGGTAACAGTTGAGAGTAAAATGTTACTTGAGCAGATGTTCAATATGCCCTCCCTGAACTTGAATACACTTTCTTATTCTATGCAGGTTTTCTCGTTGTACTGCAAACAACGTACCAGGATTGTTCCGAATTTGTCCACAATACTGTCTAATCCTTAGAACCTAATCTGCTCTGGCATTAACTGGCGTTGAAGAAACTAATTCTTTTAAGTAATCCCAGAAAAAGAAGTCCAATGGATTGAGATCTGGGGACCTAGCTGGCCACAGAAAAGGTCCTCCACGACCAATGCATTGTTGGCCAAAAACAGCAGTCAATTATTGGCGCACTAAACGGTCGAAATGGGGTGGTGCACCGTCGTGCATAAACCACATGGATGCTCTACTGTGAAGAGGTACATCTTCCAGTAGCTCGTTCAAATATTGGTGCAAGCATTGCATGTAGCGAGCACCATTTAATCTATCGTCTAAAAAAATGGACCAATAAGATGGTTTCCAATTATACCAGCCCATATATTGACCATGAACCTTTGCTGGTGTTTTGTTTGAATAATCGCACGGGGATTCTCTTCTGCCCTGATATATAAATTATGAGACATGATTATTCCATCTCGGGTAAAACCTGCTTCATCCGTAAACAAAATTATGCCCGAAAAGTTGTTATTTTCCCTATGGCGCTGCAAAAACCAGTTGGCATAGTCGAGTTTTACTGGGTAATCTTCTGGGGTCATGACATGTACCTTTTGAACGTGATACGGATGAAGCACTTGTTCTCTAAGGGTTTCATGAACCACCCACTTTGTTACGCCAGTTTGTGTTGCTAATACTGTTAGACGGATTATCCTCAGTTTGTTCCAAAATATGTTCCTCCACTTCGGGAATTCTTGCGTTTCTTTGGGCACCCTGTCCACCACGTCGCGCGTCGGGTAAAAGGCTCCCTAAATAAATGATATTCATTTCAATAATCAATTTAATATTTTTTTATTTTACCTGTTTCTCTTAACCGATGATCAATTCTTTCAACTGTTTTTCGATTGGGTAAAACTCGAGCTGGGAATTTTTCAGAATAAATTCTCCTTGCCTCCAATGAATTACACGAAGCCTCTCCATAAACCAAATGCATGTTAGTGTATTCTGCGAGAGAGTATTCTACCATAATTAAATTCTTTTTTGTACGACTAATAAGCGTTTTTGACAAAACTTGCCAACCTTGTTGTCTCAGTGAAACAACCTGCTTGTTTGTCAAATTCCACCACAATCATTATTAAAGAATACTGAAACTAGAAACTAAAAGTTAAATTTTCTCGAAAACGGTTGATTTAATCGAAACAAATGAAGAGTACCTTTTTTTTTTAAAAAATCTTGGGAGTGTCTGAAAATCATATTTTCGTCGCAACTGAATGACACCTGTCAAAATTTTCGACCGTTTTATGTGAGAGTCAGTCCGTTTCTGACTTTCTTAAAACGTTAAAGAGCACATTGTAATGCCGATTTAAGGATAATAATCCCCTTAAGTAAATCCCAAAATTTTATTGAATTATACAGAGTGGTTTAAAAGTTAAAACCAAGAATGTGAATTGTGGAGTATATTTTTGTGACCCTGTATCTCCGTTAGGAGGCGCTGTAGAGAAAAATGTTATATGAAACACTAGACTTATTTTGACATCCCCTATAAGCTCCCGAGAGTTTGTCCCAAACTTACCGGACACCCTGTATATCAAATCCTTTGAAAAGCACTGCTAGATCAACACACCTTGGATAAAATATCTATGATTGTCAATGACCATAATACTTCCGCTCACGTAGCGCGATGCGTAAGTAATAATCTATCAACTTGATGCAGAGCGCCGCCGCGCGCCGCGCCGCGCCGCCCCGGTAGAATGTGATTGTATTAATAAATGACTTATTAAAGAACTCTTCCGTGAATATGTTTAACATTTTGGGTAGTTACGTAAAGCGTTGGACATCGCAATGTCCACTAAATTATTTAGTGACACTTTGTTAAAGTTTATCTTTGTTAAGGCAGATATTTTATGATTAATATTAGAATGAGCATGCACACGAATGTTAATTACTATACTTGATAGTTAAAAGTGTATTAACATTACCGATAATTTTACAAATAATGCTCATTATGCCGGTTAAATGAGTGTTTAAGAAGTAACACAAAAAGTCAATTAAACAAAGGTTTACTGTTTAAAACTAATAAAGGAATATAACGTGCTATGTATACAGGGTGTTTCCTAACCTCGGTAAAAAAACGAAACTGGTGAAACCTCACGTAATTTTAAGACGAAAATGTAGTATAAATTTTTTTCGAATGTCGCTTCATTTTCAAAATACAGCGTGTTGAAAAAAATTTTTTTTTCGTGTTTTCTTTTTATTAATAAATAATGAGAAGCGACATTCGAATAATATTTGCACACCTTAATAAAGAGTTTGAGCACTTTATTTTGTGTTCATGTTGAACTTCTCAACTAGTTCATTGGCGGAGATCCGGGTAACCACTTCTAGAATTTCGCAAAAAGCAATAATACGGGCCTGTTAAACACTCAAAATTCTTATGTTATTTGATAAAAAAGTTAATTTTAAGCAAATTAAGTTTCTTGCATTTTTCACGTATCTCTTACAGTTTTCGAGTAAAAAATTATTTTCTTGTTCACGTCAGAAGAATCTCATCATTTTGTTGTTTAAATAAACGAGTAGGCTTTGCGTGAACACAAAATAAAGTGCTCAAACTCTTTATTAAGGTATGCAAATATTGTTCGAATGTCGCTTCTCATTATTTAGTAATAAAAAGAAATCACGAAAAAAAATATTTTTGCAACACCCTGTATATTGAAAACTAAGCGACATTCGAAAAAATTTTATACCACATTTTCGTCTTAAAATTACGTGAGGATTCACCAGTTTCATTTTTTTACCGAGGTTAGGAAACACCCTGTATAGAATCTTAACAAAAGACTGAACTACGATAAGTATTTTCGTATGGTCACACGCCGAAAGAAGTGTAACATAATCCCATTTGTTTCAGCGAAGCAATTAAGATAAACTATAAGCTGAAGTGTGCAGGCACCATACTTATGTAATTTATTACCTATAAGGAAAACCATAAAGCATCTTAATATTGCAATATTCAACATTCTTCCTCAATATTAAAGGTGCTTTCTAAATAGTAATAATAAAAAAACGATTCTAACATACCTAAAATACAATATTTTTCGCAGTAACGGTTACAGACATTATTTCGAGTCTATTTCATTACAAATTAATTTATGTTTTTTGCAACCCATTGATTTTGTTAACATATCTGCGATCATTTCTGATATAGGCATGTATGAAAGCCGAGATGAAAGCTCAATATCATTTTCTTTTATTTTATCACGAATAAAATGATATTTAACATGTATGTGCTTAGTGCGTTTGTGAAAAATATGATTTTCTGACAATTTTATCGCACTTTGGTTATCGTTAATATACAGGGTGTCCGCTAATTAATGGTACATGGAAAAACCACAAACTCCTTACGAAAAAATATTAGGATTTAGTCATACTTACCTATATCCGAAAGTTGATATTAACTGAGATACGGGGTGTTAAAGATAAAATTTCATTTTTGTTTTCCTCTATAATAACTTTGAGAAAAACTATCGTTTTTTCACAAAATTTTGCAATAAGGGCTTTTTTAGGACGAGAAATTAATTTTTTTGTCAAATTTTAATGTACAATGTAGGGGGCGCTGTCTGCGGCATTTTTCGCACATTTATTAGGTCATAACTTTTTTGTGCCTCAGTGTATTTAAATTTTTAATGAAAATTATATTTTTCCATATTTATTACGTAAAAAAGGTATACTAAATTCAGGTCGCCCAGAGTTACCGTTTCGGAGATATTTGCATTTAAACTTTTTAGTGCGCTAGCTCAGGCAAGCAAATAATATGTTCTTACTTTTTATCAATTATCTTCTACATGATAAATAATGTTCTGGTAATGGTAATTGGGAATATTACATACAAAAATTGTATTGTTCTTGAATTTACTTTATTGAAAATAACACTGACAATAGAAAATTTCGTGTTTAAAGAAAATAACAGCGATGAAAACAAACTTATCTAAGTGAGTAGTAACTTGTAATATTTTATTTTTTTAATAAAAAAGAGATCTTCTTTTTTCAAAAACTGTTCAAAATGTGTTTCATTCACTTCAGTACACTTAAGAGTCCTTTTACTGAAAGACCTCCTAATTTTAAAAAATAACTGTTCGTTACGTAGGTGTTGTGCAGCATCTACAATTCTCTGCCATAGTTCCTCTCTGTTATTTACTATTTTGTGTACACCAACGACTTCATGTAACCCCACAAAAATCCAACGGGTTGAAATCGGGACTTCGCGCCGGCCATGGCCTCTGACTCCCACGACCTATCCAACGATCAGGAAAATGGGTATTTAGGTAGTCTCTGACATGTCTAGAGTAGTGTGCTGGCGCTCCATCCTGCATGAATCAAATATTCTGCCTTATGCCCAAAGGAAGGTTATCAAAAAAATTTGGTAATTGTGTTTCTAAAAAATCAAGGTAGAGTTCGCCGTTTAAATTAGGTGGTAGTTCGAAAGTTGGGCCCTTTGTTATCAATTACACCACACCAAACGTTAAGTTTAAATTCGTGTTGAAAATGACGTTCATGTATTAAATGTGGATTTTCTAATTCCCATGCATGTTTGTTTCTAAAATTAAAGATGCCTCTACGTGTAAACGTTGCCTCATCAGTAAATAATATGTGTTTTAAAAACATTGGGTCGGCATTTATTTGTGCACGGCAGAAACGGGCAAATTCTAGCTTGGCTGCAAAATCTACTGCTAATAAATTTTGCACAGGGGTGAAGTGGTACGGATAAAGACCCTCTTCGTGAAAAATTTTGCAAACAGATGACTTGCCTACTCCCGTTGCCGCAGCAACGTGTCTTGTGCTCACTTCCGGATTTTCAGCTACGCGGACCAGAATTTCTTCTTCTTGTTCCGGAGTTAAAGTCTTCGGGAAGCCTATGGAATCCCGTTTAGGACGAAAGGTACCTGTTTTTCCTAATCGGTCGTAAATATTTTTGAAGATCTTAAAATGAGGTTGTCTTCGATTTTGATAGAGTTCCGAATATCGTCTTTGGGCTTTTCGTCCATTAAAATTTTCCTGCGCATATACACACAACATATCCCGCATTTCTGCGTTTGAAAACAAATTGTGTCTCGGCATTGTTACCTAACTTACTTAAATAAACTCAAAAATTAAACTCTTTCTGACAAAGCTGTCTTCAGTAATCAAAAACACAAATAATAACATGGCGGTTTCATAGCAACTGCATATGTTTTCTCATAGCTTACTTAAAAAAAAAATAGATTGCAAATTATGATAATTGGGCAGGGTGCACTAAAAAGTTTAAATGCAAATATCTCCGAAACGGTTAACTCCAGGCGACCTGAATTTAGTATACCTTTTTTACGTAATAAATATGGAAAAGGTATTATTTTCATTAAAAGGTTTAAATACAAAGAGGCACAAAAAAGTTATGACCTACTAAATGTGCGAAAAATGCCGCAGACAGCGCCCCCTACATTGTACATTAAAATTTGAGAAAAAAATCAATTTTTCGTCCTAAAAAAACCCTTATCGCAAAATTTTATGGAAAAACGTTAGTTTTTCTCAAAGTTATTATAGAGGAAAACCAAAATGAAATTTTATCTTTAACACCCCGTATCTCAGTTAATATCAACTTTCGGATATAGGTAAGTATGACTAAATCCTAATATTTTTACGTAAGGAGTTTGTGGCTTTTCCATGTACCATTAATTAGCGGTCATAGGCAAAAAAATTAAGATTTAAGAAACTACAATTGTCATTTGCGCTAAATTCTACACATAGCGCTTTTAAATACAATGACTCTTTTGTTACTTTACATATACCGATATATTCAGCTTCGATGGAACTTAAAGCTATAGTTTTTTGCTTTTGACATTCCCAGGATACTGGACCTCCCGCTAACATTGAAATATAGCCATAAAATGATTTTCTATCGATTTCATTGTTGGGCCAGTCAGCGTCCAGAAAACCAGCTATAGGTTTACTTGATTTTTTGAAAATAATTCCCAAATCTTTTGTACCATTCAAATATTTAAGCACTCTTTTAGCACTCACCCAATTGTCTTTAGTATGACTATTATTGAACTGGCTTAGAAAAGAAACATAAATATCTGGTCTTGTGCAAACTGCAAGATACATTATGGATCCTATCAATTGCTGATATGGTACATCAACAAATTCTCCAACATCTGACAATTTTTGATTTTGCTCTAACGGAGTACCTACCGCATTACAGTTTGACATTTCAAATCTATCGAGTACCTTCTCAACATATTTTCCTGACTAATTTTTAATTCGCCTTTTGAACGATCTCGATCAACCTTTATTCCGAGAATATTCGATATTGGTTCAAGATCTTTAATGTGAAAATGCTTATTTAATTCAATTTTTAAATGTTTTGCCTCTTGGTGATATCGTAGAAAATAAAAAAGTCATCAACATAAAGTGCAATAATTAAAATGGAATCCGCAAAATTAAAAAAAAATACATGGCTCTATTTTTGATTACACAAAATTTAACTCTAATAATACATGATATGCTTTTTCATACCATAATTTGGCGGATTGTTTAAGTCCATAGATAGCCTTTTTTAATCGACATGATCCTGACTCTATAAAACCTTCTGGTTGACTCATATAGATTTCTTGGTCAATGTCACCATTTAAAAAAGCAGTTTTCACATCTAAGTGATCAGTCTCTAAGTTTAATTCACCTGTCATTGCTAATAATAGCCCCAAATTACTAAAGCTGATAACTGGCGAAAAAGTTTCAGAATAATCTACTCCCTATTTTTGAGTAAACCCCTTTGCTACAAGCCTAGCTCTATAAGTCACTATATCTCCATTCTGATTCCTTTTAATTTTAAAAACCCACTTATTTTTAATAATATTTCTATTATTAGGTTTATCGACCAATTCCCAAGCATTGTTTGCCTTAAATACTTCAAGTTCATTTTTAATTGCTTTTCGTCATTCTACATTTCGCGAGCTTGACAATGCTTCGGAAATGGTTGTTGGCTCTAATTCATCTGATCTAGTTAACATAGCAAAATCAGAGTCGTAGTTAGTAATACAGTCAACATACCTGTCCGGTTTTCTTATTACACGTTTAGGATATCCGGATTCAACACTTTCACTTTCACTCTCACTTGACTCATTTTCGTTTTCACCAACTAGCACATCACTGTTTTCTTCTGAATTGACTTCTTCTTCTTGAAGATGGGGGGCCTCAGCTGGCATGTCTTCTAAGTCAGCATCATCACCTTCATTCCCATATGTTATCTTCAACGGAAGAACTTCTGATGCAGTTGGTGCAATGGAAATGTTCGATGGGTCGTCTGAAAGCTTGTTTTCCAAAAACACAACATCCCTGGCTATTTTTAGACTATGGTTACTTGGGTCTAATAGCCAGTATCCAGCACTTGTTTCAGAGTACCCGACAAAAATATACTCTTTACTTTTGTCGTCAAGAGTTTTTCGTTTCACATCTGGTATATGAACATAAGCTCGACATCCAAAAATCCTCAGATGTTTCAAGTCTACCTTTGTGCCGGTCCATTTCTCTTCAGGAGTTTCATCACGTATTTTTTTAGTTGTGTTGTGTTGGCAGCTTCTGCCCACATCTGCTTCGGACTATTTGAGTCGATGAACATTGAACGTGCTTTTTCGAATATGGTCCGATTGTAGCGTTCAGCCACCCCATTTTGCTGTGGAGTGTAGGGGATTGTTTGTTCATGTTTGATTCCCCGATATTTGAGGAATTTCCCCAAACGCTCGTTGCAGTATTCTCCTCCATTGTCGGTTCTCAGAATCTTTATTTTTCGTTCTGTTTTGTTTTCCACTATGGAGCAGAAGTTTTTGAAAATTTTTGGAACTTCACTTTTATGTTCTAGAAAATAACAAAATATTTTCCTTATGCTGTCATCAATCAGAGTAAACATATATTTTTTGCCACCCCATGATTCCACTTCCATAGGTCCTACAAGGTCTGAATGGATCAAGTCAAGTTTATTTTGTGTGACTTGTTTATCCTTTTTATACGGGAAAGGTTTTCTAGCCTGCTTACCTTTAATGCAACTTTCACAGTATTCTGCATTTTTATTTTCGTTGGACAAAACACCAGTGGCCAGACCATTTTTCAACAACGCCATGCTATCGTGATTAAGGTGACCTAGGCGTTTGTGCCATAGCATATGAAAAACTTGAGATTTCGCCACATTTGCAAACACATTCATGATATCTAGTTTATACAAGCCATTTACATTTGCTGCAGTAGCTACAGGTTCTCTCTTAATACTACAATTACCTTCATCAATTATTCTGCATCCTTCTACGTCAAATTGCACACAATGTCCCTTTGAAACCATTTCATTCACTGACAACAAGTTCACTGACAGATTTGGTACATATTTAATTTTTGATATATTCTGTACAGTTCCATTGTGTTTCAACTTCACAACCCTATTGCCAGTTCCACTCACAGACAGTTTAGAATTATTTGCCACGAATACGTTCTGCCCCGAGTCTTCATCCGTTAGGTTGGAAAGAAGTTCTCTGTTTCCAGTCCCAGTCATGTGGGCAGAGGCACCACTATCAACATACCAGGCTGTTTCATGATTACTATTGATACTTAAAACTCTCGCGAACAAAGCTTTTCGTCCACCTTGGCTATTCTTATTTTTGTTTGCCTTTTCAGAATTATCTAGAGGACTCTTCTTCATTTGAGGGCATTGATGTTTATAATGTCCTTTCAGTTTACAGCCCCAGCACCATGGAGATTTTTTACAAATCCTTTGCGACAAGTGCACAGTCACCAGTATGTTTAAGCGCAGTGCTGTAGCAATACCTCTTGGCGCCAGGGGCGGAAAAGAGATTAGCGCTCCCATCGTAAAGCTCGCCGCAGACGGTGACAGAGGGTGCCACGCCCAATTTTTACCCAAAAGTCGTTAAAATTGTTAAAAAAACAACGCCCTGCCCCCGCCTTCACCTATATTATGGGCTCTAAGTTGTAGCCTGGCGTCTAAAGTCTAAAGCTGTGAAATGACAAAGAAATACACAAAGTAGGTATATTAGTAATAAGTTCACTTAACACTAGTAACCAGATATAAAAAAAAAACGAGCCTTAAAACAAAAGAAGAAACAAATTATTAAATAATCTCTAAAAAGTCTGAGAGTACAAAGCGCAGCTTCTGATTTGTTCGTCAGACTATCAGGCTGAATGATACTGAAAGTGTGGAGTACTGTTTCCATTGCTTCAAATCTCTTATCAATTTCGGCATAAAAGCGATCCCAGCATTCCAACATACTACGTTTAAGTTCTTGTTCAATTGTTAAACCCGCATTTTGCACTTCTTCCTCTGGCATATTTTTTTTCTACTTATTCTTTTTAAAACAGTTTATTTCTATCTTCCTGTAAAGAAGCTTTAAGGGCTTTAATTTTTATAACACATTTTTGTCGAATGTCATATACCAGCAGTTTGCAAGTACGATTGTGTTTGATTGACTTTTTTAAAATAACACTCCAAAATGATAAGTAAAGACAAAAAAGATAACTCGCAAATTGCTGGCATTAAAATATCTAAAAACTTCCCCACAGTATAATTTATTAAAATAAAACTCAATGTTACCCTGACTCTTTGATGTACCGCGTATAGCCAAACCTATTTTATAATCTCTAAGACCTTCTATAATTTTTAGTTCAAACAATTTCCCGCAGCTCCTCATGTCAGTCCACCCTGTACTAGGTGCACTACATTTTTAGTAAATTTTATGGAGGTGAAATCAGTTTTCCTAAATCAGGCAGAAATGCTGAGGCAATTTGATTAGCCAGAGCTATTTAACTTAATTACACACTTTGAACCACCTCTCCAATTAGTCAACTGAAATTTCCTATTATTTGTTTGTCGAATGCCAGCGAACTGTTTTAGCCTCAGCCATCGCTTTATCTATTTTCTTTCGGTTTCATTCATCTTTTCGTCATCGTAAAAATAGTAACATAAAGTTTTGTTTAATTAGTTTGCGTAATTTTTATCACAGTTACCAAACTTGTTTAGACTCTTTTGTGATGCGATAATACATTCTCGGTAAAATGGAATCAAACAAGGATTAAGTAATGGCCCGGTTAATGGCAAAAATAGTATTTACAGGGGACACGCTAAAAGTCTCTGTTAAATCGATTATAGAACTGGAGTTAATACATATCTAGGTTTAGAAAAATATGGTATGTAATAGGTACACATTACAATCATAATATAATATTAAGTTACTAGTGCTATAATAAGCCACGTTACGGCTGCAAAACTATCTCATACACAGTACTTTATAATGCAAATGTTCATTCAATTAATTATATAAAAAGAAACATTATTACAATATTTTGAAATATAAATATAATTAAGATACGATAGGTAAAGCTACTAAAAGATTGATATATCCGTATATCGCCATCCTTAAAAAGGGGAAATTATTTATTTTTGATGTGCCTTTACTATTGTATTAAATTTTCCTCATAAAGTTATGAAGTACCTGCGTTAAACTAACTAAAACGGAGTTTTATGCACAATACCGAAAGAGAATTCTTGCACTCGGCGCGCGTTTCACTAATGATGTTAGCATCATCAGGAGATGATTAAAACTAAACTTAAAATCCACTTCTTTTAATATTTCAATTTTGCTCTTAAACTAAACTTAAAATCCACTTCTTTTAATATTTCAATTTTGTTCTTTGGACCACCTAATAATTTCTTAAAGTTAAACTGAGTTAGGTATACTAATTTTAAACCTACTTCCTTAAAGACTTTTTGGAGTCCTCTAGTATACTGAGGATTATATGGTATCGAGACATATTTTGTATTTTCATCCTGATTAACGAAAGAAGTGGAATCACGAATGGTCTTTCTAAACAAATGCCTATTAATTAGTCTATTTATTAAGTTAGTATTGAAATCATTAACTTTCGCTATATTCTTAATTGTCTCCTTTTCATTATTAAATATTTCTCTGCTGAGAGGAAAGTTAACCATACGGTGTACCAAAAAATGAAAGCTGGCCGTTTTGTGTTGGAAGGAGTCATTAGGAATATATCGGTTGGTGGCAGTACTTTTTCTATAAATATCAAATTCTAGCGTGTTATTATCGTTCCTATCCTCTAAAGTATCCAAAAATGGAGTTGGCCATTGTTTTCGACTTCGTAAGCAAATTTAATGGTGGGGAAACGGTTGTTTAGTTGCCCATTGGCGTGTCTTCAAGTTGTTGGTAATAGTTATTTTTATATTGAAGATAATTTTGATCTGGTTAAAGTTAAATATTCTTGTTTGATTTCGTTATCAAAACTATTCATGTAGATAAGTTCTATATTGTTGTGGAGGATTCATGTTTACCTTACAATTTATTGCCTGTGGCTCCACCTGTATTTTCAATTTCTGATAAAGGAGAGCCTCTTCGGCTATGGCTTCAGGGTGGAAACAGCACAAGTGCTAGTTTAGTGACCCTAACGAAGCTGAAAAACCTAAAGGAAAACTGGAAAACGGTCGACGTTTCGAGGAACAAATCTGTCCCCTTCGTCAAGGACGAACACATCTAAAAATGAAAATGGTTAGTAATTGTAAATAACAGTAAAAAGCTATCGCAAAATTGTCAAGTTTTGAATAGACTTTGACAAGATGACAATAATAATGTCATATATAATTACTGGTTACTGGTCTATTTAGGTGAGTGTAATAATGAGGTGTTACAACTTCAGTTTTTAGGAAAGGTAACCATGTGCTGCTAAAACTAACAGACGTTGAAGCAACACATACATCTTTATTTAATAAAATTTAATCACTTTCTTTAATCTTACGTTTTTTAGATGATGGTTCCTTTGCCAAAATACTTGAAGCGTTCCATTGTATTCTGTGATTGTTTTCCAGTTTTCCTTTAGGTTTTTCAGCTTCGTTAACTAAACTAGCACTTGTGCTGTTTACACCCAGCAGCCAGAGCCGAAGAGCCTATACTTTATCAGAAATTGAAAATACTGGTGGAGCCACAGGCAATCAATTGTAAGGTAAAACTATTCATCTCAAGTAATTCACCAAGGTATTGCAAGGACTGTGGGATTGGTACACAAGGGAACAATGAGCTAACATCAAACGAGATTAAAATTTCACCTTCATTAAGGTTCGTACCTTTAATTTTGTTTATGAAATCTAAGGAATTTAGTAGGTACTCCTAAATTCTGTTGTTTTATAGGTAAATTTTCAAACTGGTTTGCTAGCCACTTGGATATATTATAAGTTGGCGATCCTATTGCCGAGACTATGGAACGCATTGCCTTCTCAGGTTTATGAATCTAAGGAAGACAATATAGTTTCGGCACAGTAGGATTGCTCACAGATAATTTATATTTAATTTGATCAGAAATAAGGTTGCTACATTCTGTGCCAAGATCCCCCGACTTAACGCTCCTGGATTATTTTCTTTGGGGATATTTGAAAGAAAGAGTTCTAGGATAGGCCGTGTAATTTTGTTTAATTTCAATGGTTGATTATTATTCAAATAATTAATCTTTAAATAATTTAAGGTTCTGAATGCTGAGCCATATTATGTGTATTGTTATTAATTTTTTAATTTAATTTTACTTTACTCTTTGTGGCGAGGCTATAGATAATCAGTAAAAAGTTACTTGTTCATTTTGTTAAATTGTTAAAGCTTACTTTCGTCACTAGTGACGAAAGTTAACGTTATGGGATATTCTGTCACTGGCGACGGAAACGAAGTTTTCGGTGAAGGTAAATTGTGGCAAAAGTTGTCTATTTTTGAATGGCCATAGAAAAAAGATATTCTCTGAACTGTCAGTTTAAAATAGTTTAATGACACTACTTGCCCTCCAACTATTGAAAATATTATGCCAAATAATTGTCAGCTTCAAGTCACTTCGGGGAATATCCTAACAAAATAGCCATGTAATTTTGCATGACAGCGTCTTCTCTTAGAAAAACTACATTCGTTCGTTTTCATAACTTGAAGAAATTATGAAAATACATTCATGTGGTTCTTAAACAACAGGATGTCATGCAAAAATATCGGTGTATCTCTTTGACCTCAACACAATCTGCACTTGGAGTTTCCATGTAATCCAATTCTCTCCATTCAATTTAGCAATATTTAGCAAACCTGCTTATGCTGCCATATATAGTTTCCTTCTAACCTTAATGCTTGAGTATTAGCACCTTCACAGAGCCCTTAAAGACTGATTACATTGTTATAAACACAACACGGCACTCCCTTTGTCTATTTTTTTCACAAAATCATTGTCCATAGGTTAGGTTCTCTTTTTTAGGTTGCTTTCAAAAATATAAAAATAGATAGATAGATAGATAGATAGACAGATAATCATTTATTTGATCCAAAAAAATGAAAATACAGTAAGAAAATTACAGTGCAATAGCCAATCAGGCATGGAACATTGTTCAATACAATTCACGAAAAAAAAACAGAAAAAAAGAAAAAAATATGTATATAAAGTTGTACGTATTTCTTTTACAACTAACAAAATACGCAGAAAATAATTACGTAACATGTCTACTTCAGTCAATTTTGTTAAAATCTGGCAGTAGTGTTTATTGTAGTAAGAGGCTTATTTCGCCCTAACTAGATTAATTAATATTAAGTCCAGTGGCGTCCCGGAAGTCAGTCTTCTGGATATTTTTGATAAAAAAATGTAAGCCAATCACTTTTTTAAAAATTCTATATTTTTTTCAAATTTAGCAACTAAAAATACAACTTTGCCATTCCTTGTATTATCTTCATATTTTAATTAGTTTTTGAGAAAAGGGATAAAAACCATATTTGTTGTGATATAGTCTAGGGACATCTATTAGTGGTTTTTATTTTTTTCCCTAAAAAGGAAGCAAAATTCGCAAATAACTCAAGGGACAAAAAGTTGTATTTTTAGTTCCCTAATCTGAGATAACAGTGTTGCGCCGGAAATAAGAAAATATAATGATTCAGAAATGTTACACTGGTTTGATTCTGAAATAAAAACCTTAATTAAACAGAAAGATGATTCCTACAAAGTTTTTAAAAATTGTTTTGACGCTCATGAAAAACTTCCTAAATGGGATCAGTATAAAATATTAAGAAACAGAGTAGTTAACTTAATTAAATCCAAAAAGAAAAACTATTACTTTAGTAAAATTGACAGAAATAGACAAAATCCTAGATTAATGTGGAATACTCTCAAATATCTAGTCAATAACGTTCAAATGGGCTTTAATGTCAGACCTATATATTTCACTTTTCCAGGAACTAATGTTGTAGCTGAGAATGAACAAAGTATAGCCAATAACATTAATACTTTTTTCATTTCCAGCATATAGGTGATATTCGTGATACTATTCCTTCTGCTGATGACTGGTCTTGTGTGGGCTTGCCTGTGATCACCTGTCAATTTGATCAATTTAAGCTCTTATCAATGAGCGATTTGAAAGAAATAATATTCTCTCTCAGCAATAAGGCTGATACTGATGATATTTTAAATTGTAAAACTCTTAAAAGTTCTTTTGAAGTGATCGGTCATGTGATATTGAATTTTATCAATACATCATTAAAATATGGCACTTTTCCAGTTGATCTAAAATGCTATAAAATCATACCTATTCATCACACCTATTCCAAAGGTAGCAATAATGTTTTTGATTTTAGACCAATTAATACATTGCCAGCTTTAGAAAAGGTACTTGAACTTGCGGTTTATAATCAGGTCTACCATTACTTTGATATTAACAGATTACTTTTTGATAATCAATCTGGTTTTCGTAAGTATCATTCTTGTGAGTCGGCACTTCAGTTAACAGTATCGACTTGGAATGATCTAATAGATCGGGGTCACTATCTTGTTGCCGTGTTTTTGGATTTTCGTAGAGCTTTTGAAACGATCGACCATAAAACTCTGATTGAAAAACTGAAATACTATGGTATCAGGGGAACGGCTTTATCCTGGTTTACTGATTATCTGTATTGTAGGAAGCAAAGAACTAAAATTAATCTTGTTGGCTCCAATGAACTGCATAACCTTTTTGGAGTCCCCGAGGGTAGTGTAGTGCGGCCACTTCTTTTTATTATTTATTTAAATGATATCCATTATGCATCAAATGCAAATTTTAATAACCTAGTTTCTGATGACTCATTAATTTCCTGTAATGACACAAACTTAAATAAAGCTGTCGCAATGTTGAATTTTGAACTAAAAAGGCTTGAAAAATATCTAAATATAAATAAACTGAAGTTAAACATCCAAAAAACAAAATCAATGCTTTTAACAACTAGATATAAAAATTCTTTGATAAGAAACTGTTCAGATATTAAAATATATGACACACATCGTCATGGTAATATTTTTGTTATTCAGAGAAGTCAATATATTATCGATTGCCTGATAGTTGGCCCTTATGGTAGACTTACGCTTTCTAAAGCCATTCTGTTTGTCAGAGATTATATGACCCGTTTCCAAGAAGTCCATCAGTCTAGCATATATTATCCCTTCAAAAATGTTGCCAATATTAGAAAGAAGACAAATAGGCCTATAATTTGACTCCTGGCCCACCTCCCTCTTTTTGAAAACTGCATTCTTTATCGCATTTTTCAAAAGATCACCGCTTTCAAAACACAAATTTATTGTGTTTGTTAGAGGATCGGAAATTGATTCAGCACATTGTTCAATTATTTCTACAGGTAGCTTACCGTCTCCTACAGATTTTTTAACTTTAAGGATTTCGTGGGAGTCCACAGGAGACAGAAAAACAGGTTCCACAACAGGTTTCATGGGAAACAAACAATTCAAATCTTTCTCAACAGTTGGGCATGCATTTATAAAATATTTATTTAAATTATTAACAATCTTGTGAGGATCAGAGTATTTTTTTCCAAAGCTGTCAAGCACTGTAACATTAATTTTAGTATTCGCTGTGATTTTCACTATTCTCCGCGTAGCCTTAATTTTATTGTCAGATTTTTTTATGTATTGAGTATTTGATGTTTTTTTCGCTTCCCTTATGACATTTTTAAGAATAATTGTACTAGCAGTTATCCAGAAATTTTGTTTCCCTCTTTCAATACATTTTTTTTATTGAAAATATTATGTTGAAAATATTTGTAATCAAAGACAATATAAAATACAAAATTCAGGCCTTGCTACAAATAATTTCTACACACTAATACAGGCGGAAATATTTCATTGTTTCACAACAAAGGTACCATTTTCATAATATCATAATTATGAAAATAAACTCATGCGGCTTTTAGGCAGTACGATGTTATACAAAAATATTGATAATTTTCATGCACTTCTGGTATAAGTAAGATAATATCGTCGCCGTCGTATTTTAGTCTGAGAATTAAAACGAAAAATTACTCTTTTGGGACTCAAACTATGAAATCATAGGAAAAATATAAGTCGGGATATCAACAAATGTCAGACAACTTGAGTGAGAAAAGTTATTTCCATAAATGTAAATCAATCGATATTTTCAAATATACTCATTGCGATGACAGAATCTGTTGTAATATCATTTTTGAATTTTTAGACAAAAAAGCTAAGAAATGAGGCTAATTACGTCAATCTTTGGTGTTGAAAGGAATCCATTTCGCCGGTTTTAGTGTGATTTGAATTTATATAAGTTTCAAAATAAGTTTGAAAATGTCAATGTTAAAACTGAAAGTTAACTTTAAAATTGATTTAGAATGTCAAGTTTTTAAGATAGTCAACAAGCCAACATAAAAGTAGTTTTGATTAAAGATTCAATTATTTTACATGTACATACTATAAGAGAAGTTGTTACATAAATAAATCAATATCTACTTTTTAGCAGGATTTTCTTCTATGTTTTTCAGTCCTTTCGACAAACAATATTTCCATGTATGACATACTTCAATAAAATTTTAGACCCCACTGTCTATGCCGCTACTCAAGGTCCTAAAACTCCAGACATTGGTTCTAGAGTTAATAACCTCGGAAAACATCACTGACTGAGCTATAAAAAATCAAATTGCATATATATCCCATTCAACTACTCAAATATGTATAATTATTACCGCATTAAATTTAATTTTAATTTTCAAAAGGCCAGTTATATAACTCTTCTAATATTATCGGTTTTTCATTATATAACCGTGACAAAGTAGGCGATTCCAATTTTTTTTTCTTTTAACTCGGTTGTTAGTTTTTATGTCTTGTACAAGTTTAAAAGCTCCAATAAAGTGTTGCGGTCGCGTATTTATTTCAAGGTTCGTCCGCTGCTATTTTTAGAATATTTGACTTATAATTAAGAACTTTGACTGAGACTGACTACGTTTACTGCACAAAAAACCTGAAAACATATTAATTAAGTTCTCAACATTTAGATCTTACGTGCAGTGGCTAGTTTATCATCGTTAAAGAACTATACTATAGGTACTTAAGTAGGCACCGTCTAAATACGAAAATGTATATTTTTGAGGAGATAGAAAAGGTGACTTCTAGTCATGTTTATTAATAAAATATTAATATGTTTGTAGACAATCACATCAAAATAGCCAAGTTACAATTGGAATAATAATTAATGTTTAAAGGTTAACCTTTATTAAATTTTCATCGATCGTTTCGACGCCGGTTATCTTCCGCTAATGTTTTTGTCATCATCTATCATCTATCAGTCTTTGAAATAAAGTGGTGGTATACCTTGTGTAATGACATATAAAGGCGAAACTAAGGGCACTCCTCAGCAGATTGTACACTCATTTGGGCAGCACTTTCAGGCCTCCTATACACCACACACTGAGAAATCGGATCCTGAACTGGGCAGTACCAATTCTCCCGGGACACTGCGCAATCATAGCTTCACCAAAGAGAAGATAATGGCCAAGTTGAGTTCTCTGGACATGGGGAAGGCCCTCCCATACTCCTCAAGAAAATCAGAGAGTCGATTGCCGATGTTCTGCGTATTATCTTCCAGAGGTCCATCGATTCTGGTTACTTTCCCAAAGAATGGAAACAATCGAAGATATTTCCCATATTTAAATCGGGAAATAAGAACGCCATTGAAAACTATAGAGGTATCTCTTTGCTTTCCTTTAACCTAAGATATTTGAATCTATACTGACCGATAAAATATTCTGTTCATTTAAGCAACTGATATGATATGTGAGGACAACACGGTTTCTTAAGAGAGCGTTCAATGGCCACTAACTTGGGTCTTTTCCAGGGTTACTTGATTGAAAAAGTGCACGCTGATTTCCAGGTGGATGCTGTTTACACCTATGCTTCGAAAGCATTTGACAGTGTATCTATCACACAAACTACCATTAAAGAAACTGTGCAGCATGGGAGCCGGTGGGCAACATCTGGACTGGATCGGATCATACTTAATTGGGAGAGAGCAGTGTGTGAAGCTAAATGGCATAATCTCAGAGCCAATACATGTTGTTTCGTGTATGCTTCGGGGCTCTCATCTTGGCGCGGTCCTATTTCTGTTGTTTATTAACGACGTGGTATCGGTTTTCAAGTCCTACAAGTGTCTACTTTACGCAGACGACTTAAAGCTGTATGCTGAAATTAATTTATGGGTCTGCTGCAACGCAGTCCAGAATGATTTGAATGACTTGGCGGTGTGGGGCGAGAGTAACGGGTTGAAACTTAATGCTGGCAAATGTAAAGTTCGATTCGTCATAGAAGAGGAATGTTTGAAAGCTGTGGAAACAATTAGCGACTTGGAAGTGGTGTTTGATAGGGGGATTACATTTAATAAGCATATAAGGAATACATCTTTGTAGAGAAATGTAATCCTGGGATTCTCGAAACCTACATGCAAACATCTGCCAGACAATGGGGCAATAAAATATTCGTATAATTGCCCTGCTCGTTCTGTCCTGGAGTACAAGAGTATAGTGTGAACTCTTTTGTACAGATGTAAGGCCGAAATGCTGGAACGTATACAGAACAGAATAGTTTTTGTAAATTCGTTCTGTATAAGCAATGCTTCCCTTATGAACATCTTACATATAGAATCCGATATTTGTTGGTGGGTCTGAGATACTTGGAGGAACGCAGGAAGTGTGCTATGGCTCTATACCTTTATAAATCAAACAATGATGTAATCAATCGGTTGTTCACAGTTGACAGCCAACATACCATTTCGTGTGCCACAGAGGGTTTCCAGAAACAGTTAATTGTTTCAATAATAACGCCACCGTATAAACTATGGTTTCACTCATTTCAGCGACAGGTTGCAACGAAACCACAGATTACCTAGAACAGGTGCGAAAGGTACTGATTACGCGGGGGACGAAGTTTTCCTGGTTCCTAAGGACGCTGGCGCTCACTTATACAGACAGACGCTCTATATGCACTCGAGCTAAATCGGCGTGCCGCGACCGCTTTAATCTAGTTCGTGGCTATATGTTTCTGCATTGCTAAGCGTTCTAGAAAATAAATATTACATATTTTGATAATTTTCTTCCTGGTTTTGTTCGTTTATTTGCTTTAGTAATTTTCAAGACTGTTTAGAGAACTATTTTGGGAGTATTTGACAACAAAGTGGGAATTGTGTAAAACCTACTCCGATTCAGTTTGTGACAGCATATTGTCACGATTTGTATTTTTTAAGTGTTACGCCACGCCTTACTAAACGTGTAGGAGAGTAGCTCAGATTTAGGAACGCACTACGTCAAGTTGAGAAGAGATAATAAAGGAGACACATCGATAAAAATAATAACAAGTTTATTTACAGACAAACTTAACAACGGTTAGACTGTATACTAATAAAGGCGTGTTTAAGTTTATAGATTAAGTGTTTACACTATACCCAATTAATATTAATTGCACGTCTTCTCGAGGGAGGCTTAGTTCAAAGTTTTTCTAGCAAGCGACGTCACTTTTAATAATAAAGTTTATGTGAGCGGAGTTGTCTTTTATTTATGTATTCGTTTTGATATTTATAAGGTAAGTCTTTCTGGTTTAAGTTTATCACAAATTGCTAAGGCACTTACACTACTTTTTAAAACTCCCCAAAAAACATCCCTTTACTGGAAATTCTTATACTTCACTCGTAAATTCGACTCTCTCTATACTTTTAGCAGCCCCCGAATGCCGTATACCTGTGCATACGGTCATCCAGGTTAGGTAAGGACCTGATCGCCCTATGCCTGTGCATAGGTGTTCACAGATATGGGGGTTGTGGGATAGAACAACTAGAAGTGGACGTACCTGTGTACTGCCCGGCAACTAGATTGAGCGGAATTGAGAGACCCGAAAGCCTGATGAACTTGGCGTTTGCCTGCGTATTTATATGTTACAAAATGCTGATGGCTGCATCATTAAGGATTAAAATCGCTCCCGTCGACCGCTCAAGTTGTTTATAATTAACAGTGAATCTTTACATAACATTTGTCAAGTTCAAGTTCAAACTTACGACAGGGTGATATTTAGTTAATGCTTTTAATTAGTGCACCATTCTGTCACGATTTGTATTATGCCAAAACTGTTTGCATTCGCGTCCTCTGAATTGTGAGGACGATTTAGACGTTCTCCTATGCCAACTACGAGATACCAATCCGATTTTAGAAGAAAGTTACGAAAATACTCCAAATTTACAAGCAGCTATTAGTCTGCCAGATTATGATTATCGACGTAAAAATATAACACCTCAAAATGCTTTCAATTATTGTAACGTTGTAATTGTATCTGAATATTATATCGCGATTTTCTCTGTGTATCCGTTAAATTGTGGTGTCGATTATCGCAACCTTATTACTACGAGTGGTTTTCAGTATTCCGCCGTTTGACAGCAAGCGCCCTCCGAAGAAGCGCATGAAAATAGGGTATATCGAAGGAAGATAAAATTGACGCTCTCTTCTCGTTCAGCACTTACCTTCCGTCTTGTGGCGATTAAGTCTTAACTGTTGGTGGATGGTCGCCAGATAGTTCTTTTGTTAGATTTACGAGGCGTAGTAACGTGTATCTTTTGTTAGAATACTGACTATGCAGTTGTGAAACATCGTGTGAAAGGTGGTGTGATACCCTTTTATTTTAAAAGGTAGGTTCAACCCATGTGCTTTTGAGTAGCATGGCTGAAAAAATCGTTTTTCTACAGCCGCGCGCAAAATAACTAATTACTAAATTGAAATGAAATCGCAAAATCGACGAATGCCGTGGATCCTTATTTTGCGCTCTAGCGCGAACATGGAAAAGAAAATTCTCGCTTTTTTCGTCGAGTGTGCTATGAATGGTCATGGAAACCGAAGATAAATAAATGACAGTCTTGCGTTTGTTACAGTTTGTTGCTGGTAATACTGTTCTAAATATGCCCGAAGGCCGAATATAATATGTCAAAACTGACAGTCATTTGCAAATTTCAAAATCAGTATAGAGAAAAATGTGCATTTAATTTTAAAAAATGCGGCTGTAGAAAGAGTTCTGTGTGTTTTTCGAGCGCAAAGTAAGATTGCGGTTTTCGAAAGACATTCTTTCTCAAGCGGCAATCCATTACTTTGCGCTCTAAATACACAAATAACTATTGTCATTTCACCAGGGTCTTTCCGAGGGACTGATGCCCATTTGTTCTGGGGATCCTTCCTTGAGCAGGAGCCCACCGTCTTATCTAAAGTGGATCGGGCCGAGAGTTTTGTGAAGAAGCTGATCTTCCCAGCTGCGAGGTTCTCCTAGCTCGTCCATCTACACTGAAGTCCAATCCATTTGCTTTTAATCTACGGAAGGCTGAAGGTATCGGCGAGTCCTGGTAGGATCTAGTTAAATTATTAAGTGTTAGCTCTACCTGTACCTGTAGAAGTTCTTGTTCTATCGTGCTAATACCTTAAATTTTCCTAGTGAGAACTCTAAAGACAATTACCGAGAAGCATATTCTGAAATATTACTTTAACCTTACCTAGTGAGTCCTCTAAATCCCTGTCAGCCTGCGCTTTTATTCTCGTTAATACCTAAAAATATGCTATAAAATTAGGGCGTTTGGGCTATTTATGCTAAATTGCTGCTTGTCAAACACATGGCAGAAAAATAATTAAAATTATTTAAACCTTATTCTTGAACTTCTCGCCCTGATATCGGTAGACTTGAGCTCAACTCTGTTTACTTGGCGCGACTATATTTCTATTTATTTTATTCAGTAAATCCGTTTTAGTTTCGTATATTGAAGACATTTTAGAAATCTTCTATATTTCAGGTGACAAGGGCATAAGCTAAGCGTAGTTTAGTGGATATTTATTCCCTAATTTTTACATATAAATTGTTACATATTTAAGCAATAGTAACTGGGTAATATTAAAATATTCTTTTAATGAAAATTACGATTTGTGGCAGTGTCCTTCCACAACAACCCATAACCCCTGGACGAATCTTTCTTTTTCCCTTAGCTATCCCCGTTCATTGTGATCCATCAGAAATACTGAAGCACTTATAGGTTTTCAGTCACTTGAGATATTTATAAGCGGCAGGGAACTATAGCTTAACGTCCCCCAACTTGGAGGACCAGGCTATTTATATTTGAAGCTTTAATTTTCCAGATCGGTTGCCTTTCGGGATTTTGGAGACCAATCTGCATCTTTTGTGGTTCTTCCTTTTTCCACATAGTTTTTCTGTCTACCGTTAATCATTCTTCACCTGTACCCTAGGCAGGGGCCCTTAGAGGGTTCTAACGTCCAGGATAGATTAACGCTGGTTTTTAGAGAGGTGTTACACCTCGATCTCCCTTTCTTTATCATAACTGGCATGGTGAGATCCCAGATTTGGGACTGGCGAAGCGGAGTTAATAATTATTGTCTAGAGGCATTTATAGCCTAAAAGAAAATGTAATGTAACTAAATATTTTCACGTCGCATATGTCCTGTAATAATAGAAGGGGGGGGGGGGGGGTTATTTACATATTTAGAAGCCCCTTTAAAAATTATCGTTTACCGTTACCAAACTGATATCTACAAATATTTCCAACCTGCTATTCTCTTCACCTCATTCTCTTATTTCAGCTTTAAAGTATGTTTTTCTAATTGAAAAGTCGCAGCAATAGCCGATAGCCTCAGACGTTTACGAATGATTTATTCAACTAGTGTCATCCATATAGAATATAAATAAGGTTATTTACATCTGCTGACTTAGTAAATCAAGAGTAATCAGCCCGGATGAATAATTTCATCGCACAAGAAATAAATTTCAATCAAGTAGATTGACCAAAACATTAATTATTGACCTAAAACAGTCGATTGATTATAATCTAAGACTTCTTATGTGTGTATGCTAGTCTAATAAAATCAAATGTATTTTAATTAATGCTTTGACATAGGAAGTTAACATATAAATCGGTTAGCTCTTAAAATGAGTGCAATCCATTTAAGACGACGCACACACAAAAAATATTGATTCCTTTTAAGTTTTGTTTAAACCGTTTCAAAGAGACATTTTTAAAAGTTTGTTCCTAAAGTATACGATAAATTTTGCATGATGAATGCTTTTGTGATTACCTTTATGATTAGCCATTAGATAGTACACTTTAAGCCGAGGTTTAAGGTTCAAAAACAACAGCGTTTCAGTATTTAGTTCGTAAATTAGCGATGCAGAGAGAATTGCATCAAGTGCACCGGAGATGCACTAGCTCTTAAATTCGCGATCTAAAAATGTTTTACTTCTGTATTGTTAATGTGCTCAAAGTATGATTTTTGGTTCGATGAGCCTTTTTTCTGAAAAATGTATTCTTCAAGGATTAAGGGCTGGTTTTATCGACCAATAATCTTAAATGGACTTCTTAGTGTTTGTTCCAGCTGTATGTTACGAGAACGCGGTGCCGTTTATGCAATTTTTAGAAATTGGGAAATACCTATTGCAAAATCTGTTATATTTAAATAAGAGTCAAATTGTTAAACAAATAATACAGCCTGATATGATTTTAGAACAATCTATACAAAATGTACTCGAGAAACTAAATAAAAAGCTATTAATACTGCATATCGCATGATTTAGGGAAAATACATTGACATACGAAACGGGTCGTTACAATTTTAAGAACTTTTTGTGACATCATCTCTTATGATCCGCTTAATGAATTTTGATAAACTTTTTAATGGTAGCTAATCGCATTATTTAGCTGCACATTGGCGTAGCAGAGTTTTATTTTCCGTTCACGGGAGAAAATAAAGAGTAATATTTTTTTACAAAAGTTTAAACTACGACTTGAGCTTTTTCACGTAATCGCACACTCACTAGTGTGAAGTAAACGTTAGTTTTTCTCATTTAATTTTTTGTTTATCTTTTTATCTTCAACAGTTTTTAGGTTCTCCACCAAGCATGTTTCTAGCAGACTAGTGAATTTCGATATAGGCATGGTGAAAGACCAGCACGGAAAACAACGTCTGCAATAGTTAGATTTCTGCGGTTACATGCTCGGCGAAATTCTATAGTGACAGTTTCCCAATTTAATTTTATATTAGGTGAAGTACCGGGTCACTTCGTATAAACTAGCACACCGCCAAACTATGGTTTGGAGGGAACCAGGTCAACGTTATATGAAACTGTTCATGATTCTAAAAGAGCTGCAATGTGGGGGATATGAGTAGGAATTTTCATTAATAGAAGAACAGAGCTGGGACTTTTGAAGGAAATGTTAATGCCCAAAGTTATATTGACATCGTTTTTCAACTTAAAAATTTGCCATTATGCATTACAAGAGAACCACATTTAAGTCGATTAAAATGCTTTGCCCGAGCGCAAATTGTTAATGATTTTTTTTTGAGGAAATTAACATTGAATGAAAGGTGGCCGACATATGGTTTGGAGGGAACCAGGTTAACGCTATAAAAAACGGTTCATGGTTCTAAAAGAGCTGTCCATAGCAGTACGAGCAGA